>JAODAL010033906.1:0-44971 GCA_025379985.1 Phyllomedusa bahiana | reverse complement strand
CAATTTTAACAGTGGCTGAAAAGGGTCATATTTATAATATTTGGGTCATTGCTTTGAATGCAGCAATACTACAGGTCCTATTCTAAAAAATGTTGTTTCTAACAGACATTTGTTCTTCACAATTGTCCAAGGTGGCTCAAGGGTCATGCTTTGAATTTTTGGGGGCATTTTTCTGTGACATGCAGCTATATTACAGGTCCTATCATAAAAAAATGTTGTTTTTTAACAGACATTTGTTCTTCACAATTGTCCAAAGTGGCTCAAGGGTCATGCTTTGAATTTTTGGGGGCATTTTGCTGTGACATGCAGCTCTATTACAGGTCCTTTTAAATAAAAAAATGTTGTTTCTAACAGACATTTGTTCTTCACAATTGTCAAAAGTGGCTCAAGGGTCATGCTTTGAATTTTTGGGGGCATTTTGCTGTGACATGCAGCTAGACTACAGGTCCTATTGTAAAAAATGTTGTTTCTAACAGACATTTTTTTTCTTCACAATTGTCAAGAGTGGCTCAAGGGGATGGGCTGTCGAAACAGGAATAGGTAGGACACTTTTAAATTTGGACACATATTGCAAAATGACTTGTTTTTGCAAGATCTTTAACATAGCTATCAATCCCTGTATTGAGACAACCCATTTAATAAAAATTTAAAAAAAGAGAAACAAAGACATGGTGGGATTCCATCATATTTAAAAAATGTTTTTTCTAGAATTAAACTACTAAAAAACTTGCATGTACAAAATAGCTGGTAAAAAAAATTCCTCTGAATTGTACAAGGGAGGTACAGGAAAACTTGACCAGATGTAGGTTATTCAGAGGCCCATGGAGTATGGGCACGCACAGAGAACACAGTCCCGAGACAATTTCCTCCAGCACGTTGAGAAAAATGAGAAAAAGAATGCCAAGAAAAAGGGCACCTGGGTGGAACAGGAGCGTTAACCACCTGAAATTTCCAAGTGAAGCTCAATTGGTCCGCACTCATACGGAGGGGCAAGTGCCTACCCAGGACGGGACAGTATATGTCCAGTGAAAATAAAATGGTGGTTTAAAGACTCCTTTTTTCCGGCACTTTTAATCTTGGGGCATGCAGGTTTGGGGCTCATGCTGTGGTCCAGGACAGGTATAGTCAATGTCCACTGAAACTAAAATGGTGGTTCAAAGACTCCTTTTTCCGGCACTTTTTAATCTGGGGGTCATGCAGGTTTGGGGCTCATGCTGTGGCCCAGGACAGGTATAGTCAATGTCCAGTGAAACTAAAATGGTGGTTTAAAGACTCCTTTTTCCCCGGGACTTTTAAATCTGGGGTCATGCAGGGTTTGGGGCTCATGCTGTGACTCAGGACAGGATAGTCTATGTCCAGTGAAACTTAAATGGTGGGTTTAAAGACTTCTTTTTCCGGCACTTTTTAGTCTGGGGTCATGCAGGTTTTGGGGCTCATGCTGCGTTCCAGGACAGGATAGTCAATGTTTCCCGTTCAAGTTTAAAATGATGGTTCAAATAATACTGCCTTCTGGCACTTTTTAATTTGTGAGTGATGCAGGTTTAAGGGTCATGCTGTGGTTCAAGACAGGGGTAGTGAATGGTCTGTGATTTTTTTTCTGTGGCTTTTTATAACCTAAGTGTGTTGCCTAAGATGTAGCACGTATCCATTTGACTGTTGTGGATTTTAATTCCAGCTTCTCCAGCCCTGTTTGGGTGTAAGAATGAAGGTGTTGTTGCTCTCCCATAGACTTTAATGGTCATCGGCGATCATCTATCATCGACCATCGAATATCTTGTCGATGATGGCTGACTATCGACCATCGACCGATGTTGATAGCCAGCGTAATCGCTCAACACTAATCCGGATGACTGACTGAGAGGCGTCTCCCGACCCCACGATGACATCCGTCCCTGCTGATCTCTCCTCTTGCAGGGAAACGCCCACCCGCTGAGAATCTTCTGGAACTCCGGTAAGCATCCACCCGACTGGTGATGCCTGTGAATCCCTCGCCAAACTCCGACCGACCGTATGCTGCGCGCCAGAAATAGGAGGTGGGCCGAATGAGCCAACAGACTGCTGCCCGTGCCCAGCTATCTCCTTGTGGGCCGACTGCCTGCTAAAACCACTCCCGACGTCCCGTTGCCTGGCAGCTCCTCCGATTGGAGCATCATCAGGTAGGACTGCCGTACTAGCCACCGTACTGTTGCTAGGGGCTACCACCACAGACCCCAAGCCACCAACCTGCTGCTGTCTGCTGTACCCCGCGAGCCCGCGCGCCTGCCTGGATTCCTCCCAGCACGGGAGGGATGCGTGCTGGCATTTCTGCGACCCCCCCGAGCAGGAGGGTCCCCTGAGGGGCTCCTACGGCTGCGACGGGCTTGATGATATATTTCAGGGCTAAGCCGTTGTGGCGGCCTAGCCCGCCTCCCACTCCTCACTACGCCTGCCTCAGCATCCTGCACTCGCCCCTCGCTCACAGACGTTGCTACTTCAGTATTCAGAGGTGACTGTCCCCCCAGCAGGCTGTTTACTTGGCTTTGCAGCCACTCAGGACCCCGGGCCTCCGCTGCCGCCCGCAACTCTTCCAGTAGCTCCTGCACTGAGGACATTGTGGGAGGTGATGACAGGGGCTGTTCACCGTTTGTCATTTAACCTATCTATAACTAACTTCATAATTCAGAGATATAGTTAAAAATATTTTAGACTTATAATAAATTAAAGCGTTGAGTGTTGATAGTTACTTATGGGTAGGTGTAGCGTTCTATTTTTAATTGTCTGTTAGTACTATAGTTGTTTGTAAGTATCATGATACACAAGGTAGCAAGATGTTACGGATCACGTACCTGATAGTATAAGAAATGACATCCTGGAAGCTACGTCACGCTTGAGGAAGGGGGCGTGGTCCCCCGAAACGTTGTGTGTTCGGGCAACATGGAGTAACTGCTTGGATTTCCTCTGGCTCGTTTCCTCGTGGCTTGCATCATATCCGTACCTTGTATGAAGGACTTTAAGGACTGAGCTAAGTGTGCCATGATTGCTGCTACTTGTTATACAAATGTAACAAATTTCAATGTGATATAGTATATTAAATAAGAAGAAAAACATTACCTGTTTGGGATCTGCAGTAGCTCACACGGCATCTGTTTGTATATGGAGGACTGATTGCGCAGGTGGGTCCTGCTAGTATGCTGTGAAGGTACCGCTCTGTTCACAGTGCATAGTATGTGTTTGCTCACCGTTTGTCAGTGCCAGCCCAACTGATTTTCGCGGGCTTGCGGCGCTCAGTAACGGTCACGCAAGCTCCGCCCACCTTTGCGCTGTCATGACGCGCGCGCTCTTGCGGGCGCGGTCATGCTGCGCCTTCTACTATCTGCGCCTATTCCGGCGCATCCTTGGCATGCGCTCCTGTGGGCGCGGTCATGCTGCACCTTTCGCTAGCTGCGCCTGGTCCGGCGCTTCCTGTACAGTTAAATCTAATGACTCACACTTGATGTCTTTGCGGACAGTGGTTGTTCACTTTTCACAACTTTTTTATCGGACATAAACTACCATAGAGACTTTCTCAATCCATGACTTGTCTGGAGAATTTGTTGGACAAACATATTGTCCTATCAATGAGTACTCCCCAGAAAATCCAGCAGTGCCGGATAGACAGCAGCCTGAATTTAATAGTGCCAGATAGATTGTGCCTCCCAAAATAATAGTATCACAAATCCTATTGCTACCGGCATATGGACATGGCAAACTTCCATAGCATAAAATGTTTAACTTTATTCTAATTTCTTAAAAGAACTTGAATGTCAGGTGTAAGTGGATTTCACACCATACTTTTAACAATTCAAACAATTATTCACCTGGTTGTTCTTTGTAGTCTCTCCTTTACATCGCCTTTGAGCTAGTCCCCGGAGTCAATTGCTAAGGTCTTAACAATCGACTTGAGGCCTTAACAACTGGCTTAACAACCGACTGGAGTCCGCAGAGTCGATTGCTAACTCGTATAAACTGACTTGTCTTGAGACCTTAAACAACCGCTTAACGACTGTTAGCAACTTCACAACGCAGTAAATTATGTGATCCCCAGTGAAGGTAAAAGGGTCCCCCAGTAAGTTATACGTCCCCCAGTAGGTGGTTATATACTTTATATATCTCCCAGTAGGTAGGTGTGTAGTTTATATGTCCCCCAGCATGTATATAGGCAGGTTATTGATCCCCCAGCAGGTATATGGGCAGGTTATGGGTCCCCTAGCAGGTTTATGGGCAGGTTATGGATCCCCCAGTAGGTTTATAGGCAGTGTATATGGATCCCCCATAGGTATATAGGCAGGTTTAGGTCCCCCAGCAGGTATATCGGCAGGTTTAGGTCCCCCAGCAGGTATATAGGCAGGTTTACGTCCCCCAGCAGGTATATGGACAGGTTATGGACATAGTTGCCAACTTTTGAAAATGAAAAAGCAGGAGATTCTAGTGGGCAAAAATTTGCATGGACACGCCCATCTTTCCGGTATGCCACGCCCCTTCAAAAAGACACACCCACTCCACCTAACTGCATAACGGCTTTGGAAGAAAGCCTGGTAGATGCCCTTATAGCCTGGTAGTAACCCCCCATAAGCTGGTAGTGCCCCTTACAGGCTGGTAGATGCCCCCTTTTAGCCAAGTAGATGCCCCTCTGTAGCCAGGTAGGTGCCCACCTTTGTTAGCCAGGTAGGTGCCCCCATTGTTGCCAGGTAGTGCCCCCATTGTTTGCCAGGTAGTGCCCCCTCTGTTGCCAGGTAGTGCCCCCTCTGTTGCCAGGTAGTGCCCCCAATGTTGCCAGGTAGTGCCCCCTCTGTTGCCAGGTAGTGCCCCCATTGTTGCCAGGTAGTGCCCCCTCTGTTGCCAGGTAGATGCCCCCTCTGTTGCCAGGTAGTGCCCCCATTGTTGCCAGGTATATGTCCCCTCTGTTGCCAGGTAGATGCCCCCTCTGTTGCCAGGTAGTGCCCCCTCTGTTGCCAGGTAGTGCCCCCATTGTAGCCAGGTAGTGCCCCCATTGTTGCCAGGCAGAGCCCCCCATATAGCTAATAAAAATAAAATAATAACCTCCACTTACCTCACCAGGCTCCTGCAGCACGGCCGCTCCAGACGATCTCCTCAGCGGCGCAGGGGGAAGTGAGAGCAGCCGCGCGTCACTCCCCTGCAGCCGCGCGTCACTTCCCCTGCGCCGCTGACCTGTATGTGCGGCGCACACACCGGCGCCAGACATACAGGGGGAGGAGGGAGGAGGGAGCGATCCCTCCTGCCTCCTCCCTGCACAGCGAGACTCCGGGCGGGTGAAGTGGGCGCAGCGGCCGCTTCATCCGCCTGTAGGAGCGGCCCGGCGGCGCCAGAGTAGCGCACTAGCGCTACTCTGTCGCCGCGGCCATTTAAAGAGCCCCCGCTGCCTGCTGGCGGCGGGAGGAATGCCAACTCAGGAGGGCGGGAGGGGACCCCAAATAGCGGGACCCCCCCGCCAAAAACGGGAGAGTTGGCATGTATGGTTATGGTTCCCCCAGCAGGTATATGGACAGGTTATGGATCCCCCAGCAGTTATTGGCCCGGTTATGGATTTCCCCCCCAGGTATATGGGCAGGTTATAATCCCCCAGTAGGTATATAGGGAGGTTTAGGTCCCCCAGCAGTATATAATACTTATAGGCCCCACACACGTGTATATATAGGTACTTATAGGCCTCACAGCACATATGTAGGTAGATTATAGCCCTCCCTGCACATATATAAGGTAGATAATAGCCCCCACTGCACATATTACAGTAGATAATAGCCCCACCCCCCTGCAAAAATAACAGTAGATAAAAGCATCCCTGACTGCACATATAACAGTAGATAAAGCAAACCCCCCTGCACATATAACAGTAGATAATACCTTCCTCCCTGAACATATTACAGAAGATAAATAGGCCCCCCCTGCCAAAATTGACATAAATAATAGCCCCCCTCCCCGCACATATAACAGTATAATAGCAATCCCTCCCTGCACATATGACCAGTAGATATAGCCATCCCTCCCTGCACATATAACAGTAGATATAATACCCACCCTGCACATATAACAGTAGATAATAGGCCCCCCTGCACATAAAACAGTAGATAATAGCCCCCCTGCACATATAACAGTAGATAATAGGGCCCCCCTGCACATATAACCAGTAAATATATAGCATCCCTCCCTGCACATATAACAGTAGATAATAGCCCCCTCCCTGCACATATAACAGGTTAGATAAGTAGCCCCCTGCACATATATACAGTAGATAATAGCCCCTCCCTGCACATATAACAGTAGATAATAGCCCCCCTCTCTGCACATATAACAATAGATAATAGCATCCCTCCCTGCACATATAACAGTAGATAATAGCCCCCCTCCCTGCACATATAACAGTAGATAATAGCCCCTCCCTGCACATATAACAGTAGATAATAGCCCCCCCGCACATATAACAGTAGATAATAGCCCCCCTCCCTGCACACATATAAAGTAGATAATAGCCCCCTCCCTGCACATATAACAGTAGATAATAGCCCCCCCCCTCCCTGCACATCTAACAGTAGATAATAGCATCCCTCCCTGCACATATGACAGTAGATAATAGGCCCCCCCTGCACATATAACAGTAGATAATACCCCCCTGCACATATAACAGTAGATAATAGGCCCCCCTGCACATATAACAGTAGATAATACCCCCTGCACATATAACAGTAGATAATAGCCCCCCTGCACATATAACAGTAAATAATAGCCCCCTCCCTGCACATATAACAGTAGATAATAGCCCCCTCCCTGCACATATAACAGTAGATAATAGCCCCCCTGCACATATAACAGTAGATAATAGCCCCTCCCTGCACATATAACAGTAGATAATAGTCCCCCTCTCTGCACATATAACAATAGATAATAGCATCCCTCCCTGCACATATAACAGTAGATAATAGCCCCCCTCCCTGCACATATAACAGTAGATAATAGCCCCTCCCTGCACATATAACAGTAGATAATAGGCCCCCCTGCACATATAACAGTAGATAATAGCCCCCTCCCTGCACATATAACAGTAGATAATAGCCCCCCTCCCTGCACATATAACAGTAGATAATAGCCCCCCTGCACATATGACAGTAGATAATAGCATCCCTCCCTGCACATATGACAGTAGATAATAGCCCCCCTCCCTGCACATATAACAGTAGATAATAGCCCTCCCTGCACATATAACAGTAGATAATAGGCCCCCCTGCACATATAACAGTAGATAATAGCCCCCCTCCCTGCACATATAACAGTAGATAATAGCCCCTCCCTGCACATATGACAGTAGATAATAGGCCCCCCTCCCTGCACATATAACAATAGATAATAGCTCCCCTCCCTGCACATAAAAGTAGATTATAAGCCCCCCTCCCTGCACATATAACAGTAGATAATAGCCCCCTCCCTATCACATATGACAGTAGATAATAGCCCCCCCCCTGCACATATGACAGTAGATAATAGCCCCTCCCTGCACATATAACAATAGATAATAGCTCCCCTCCCTGCACATATAACAGTAGATAATAGCCCCCTCCCTGCACAAATAACAGTAGATAATAGCCCCTCCCTGCACATATAACAGTAGATAATAGGCCCCCAGCATGAATAGAGCTAATTAAAAGTAATAACCTGACAGCACTCACCTGACTTCGCTCCCCGCTGCTGTTGCTGTCGCTGCTCCCGGTCTTTTCTTCAGCGGCGTGACGTCACCAGGCCGTGCGCTCCCTACTCCGGCGCGCACAGAGCCGCATCCTGCCTGCGGCCACAGAGTACTCCGCGGAGCTCTCTGCTCCGCCAAAGCATCTAACTGTATGTGCGTCCGACGGACGCACATACAGTTAGTCCCGCAACCGCTGCCGTCGCCAAGGTCCTAAGCCGATAGCTTAGCGACTGGTAACGGCTTAGGACCCTAACGATCGGCGGCGGCGGATAGCGGCGGCGCCGGGGACTACTTTGAGCTTAGGAGATCCAGTCTAATTCAGACTTCTTTAGTTAGTGTCCATTGTTATCCATGCTGCAAGAGCCTTCATCAAACCCCTCCTCTCTGGCAACGCTACGTCTCGTGACATTTCGGGAGCTACACGCCCCCTTTGTCAAGCATCAGGTGAATAATTGTTTGAATTGTTAAAAGTATGGTGTGAAATCCACTTACACCTGACATTCAAGTTCTTTTAACCCCTTAAGGACCAGGCGTTTTTTTTTTGGTGACACGTTCATTTTTACCTCCTCGCTTTCTGAAAGCCAAAAAATTTTTATTTTTTCCATTTACTAACATAGGGGGCTTTTATTTTGGGGGCAAGATGTACTTTCTAATGGTGTTATTCATTACACGAAAACGGGAAACCGAAAAAAAAATTTCAAGTGGACAAATTGTGAAAAAAAATGTATTTTCGCCAGTTTGCGGGGTTTTGTTTTTTACGCGTTTCAATCTTTGGAAAATAATGTGTTACTGATTTACGGGTTGGTACCATCCGGCAATACCAAAACATGTGGGTTTCCTTTTATGTTTTGGTCCCGAAAAAAAATTTCCCAAAAGGCTCCCCCCCACCATGCCCGGGTCCGTGATCGGGCAGGTCCCGAAGACCGTCCCGATCGGGCGGGGGAAACCGATCGCGTTCTTCAGACGCCGCGGCCATCTCTGGGCGGTGTTGATGGTAAAACAGCCAGGGGTGAGCCACCCACCCGGGCTGTTACTGCCGGGTGTTAGCGGGTTTGCCGCTAACACCCGCCGGCTGTGGGGGGGGTCCGCGGCGCGATCCCCCGCAAAGCCCCCTTGCGGGCCCCGGGGCGTACTCATACGCCCAAGGTCGTTAAGGGGTTAAGAAATTAAATAAAGTTAAAAATTTTATGCTATGGAAGTTTGCCGTGTCTATATGCTGGTAGCATTAGGATTTGTGATTAGAGATGGGCGAATCGATTCTAACGAAGTGGAATTCGTTTAGAATTTCGGAAAACTTGGGTTGAACGAAGTCGAAGTTTGGGGTATTTGGGGTGAACAAAGGGTTTTCTTTTGATTGATAAAAGGGCTGCGAGCACATGGCCTACGGGGGGAAAAGCACTCTGGGGGAAGAAGGGCATACCTGCATACATTTGCAGAGAGAAGCCAATCAGAGCCCGGCGGGATTCTGTGACGTCACCGCACATAAAGTCCGGCGGGGAGCGGGGAGCTCAACCGCTCCAGTACTGACTGGGGAAGGTGCTGCCGCGGCTGATTGTTACTGAAGAAATGATTTTTATACAGGTTTTTGTGGGGTGTCTCAGTTTGTTCAGAGACTTCTTTAAATGTTTTTCTAAATTTTTTGGTGTATTGGATCTGAAGCCAGTGTGCGCCCCTGCAGCGCATATACTTTTTAAGCTATTGCTCACAGCACTTGAATACCCAAAGGGGCATCTAAGCCAGTTCCTGTTTTTCATTTAAAAAAACAGCTTTTTTTTTAAAACAAAACCACTTCATTTTGGCTGCTAAAGTCTTTTGCGAAATTTACACCCGGGGGTTTAAATTAAGCGTTGTTTTTGGCTGTGTGAAAAAAATAACCGTTTTTTTCACCGCCAAAAAATAAAATTTTCCGTACATAATTCAAAAGCGAAGGTTAATTACAATTTTTTCTTTTGTTGTGTAGTGTAGAAAACATGCAATTGAACCGTAAAAAACTAGTGTTTTCCGGCTGCTCAATTCTTTGCGCAATTTTACACCCAGGGGTTAATTAAGCGTTGTTTGTTTCTGTTGTGACTCCAAGAAACTTTTTTTCCCGCCAAAAATACAATTTTCCTGTACTAATTCACAACGAAGGTTAATTACAATTTTTCCTTGTTGTGTGCGTAGAAAACACCAAATTTGAAACCCGTACAAAGCTAGTATTTCCCGGCTGCTAAATTATTTTGCGAAATTTACATCCAGGGGAAAATTAAGCTTTTTCTCTCTGTTTGCTCCAAAAAAACCTTTTTTTTCACGCCAAAAAATAAAATTTTTCCTTGCATAATTCACAAACGAAGGTTAATTACATTTTTTTCTTTTTTGTGTACGTAGAAAACACGCAATTTTAAAACACGCTAAACTAGTTTTCCGGGGTTTTAATTTCTTTTGCCAATTTACACCAGGTTTAATTAACTTGTTTTTGTGCTGTGGTACAAAAATAACCGTCTTTTTCACCCCAAAAAAAAAATTTTTTCCTGTAGCATTTTAAACAAGCAAAGGTTAATTACAATTTTTTTCTCTTGTTGGTAGCGAAAAAACACGCAATTTAACACGCTACAAAGCTAGTTTTTTCCCAGCTGCTCAATTCTTTTGCGAAATTTAACCAAGGGTTAATTAAGCTTTGTTCGCATTTGTATCAGTAAAAGAAACTTTGTTTTTCACCCCCACAAAAAAAATTCTGAAACAAAATTTCATACCAAGGTAATTAAGCCGTTTGTGTTTTTATATTCTTTTAAAATACACAGATTTTTTAAACGGAAATCAAAGTCATTTTTTCCTGCCCATTTTGGGCGCAATTTATATCCAAGGGTTACCCAAGCTTCTTTGGGTTCTTTGGCGTCAAATACAGGGTTGTATTTAAAAAATTTATATGTTGAGCGTTTTTAATCGAAAAAGTTAAACGGCCAATTTTTTTTAAGGTGATCGAAATTTCCAGATCAGCTAAAAAGGGTTAAAATCTGAGCATCATCTATTAAGATCGCCCCTTTTTCGGCGTTTCCCTGTAATTTTGGGGGCCAGAAAAACAGATTACAGAAAAAAGCAGGGTGAGAGTGTGTGCGACGTCATGACGGGATGTGTTGTTGCGATTGGCTGGAAAAATCACATGCCCCTCGTTTTACATAAACAGCGTTTCCTGTTTCAGCCCAGTGCCTCACTCTCAAAGGATAGGACCTGCCTCTCCCTGTGGCCAAACAGCTCGCGAAATTAGTCATTCTGCACAAAAACCTCATATTAGCTCAAACCTTCCAAATTTAGTTATTTTAGAATTTGAAGTTTTTATGTAGTTAGCTAGAAATTTTAAAAAGCGCATCTACCGCTGTAAATTCACGGGGGGGGGACGGGGGGGGGGGCCCCGGGGTAACCAGACAAGCTTTTTTTAAAAGAACAGGGATAAAGTTTCACCAAACTTAGTGAGACATTGTAGTGGAATACTTTATATTAACAGTTTGCTATTAAAAATTTTTTCCTGATTTTGGGGCAGCCTGAACTTAATTAATACACAATTTTTAGTAACTGCGTCTCTTTGTTTGGTGCAAAACCCACTTTTATTATCATATACATTTCAGTATGTGTTTATTTTTAATTTTACCCATTTCACCCCGTGATGTTATAATCCACCTTTCAGTTAAATTACAATCCAGCAATCTTGTAGTCAACAGGTTGTTTTTGCCAAAAAACCTTTAAACATACAAAACATACAGTTACGTGTTTTTTGACTTTTGCACACCTAAACATTGTTTTTTGACAAAACATCCACGTAAATCTTACAACACAATTCTATATTCACCACAGGGGAATTGAAAAGGGGCAAAAAATACCCTGTATCATACAAAACTAACATTACGTGTTTTTTGACTTTTTCACACCCAGCATTGTTCATTTTGCAGCATCCACAAAAAATTAAAACAGCAATTTTATATTTACCCTGGTGAATTGAAAAGGGGCAAAAAATACCGTGTTCATACGAAAAAAAAACAGTTTCGTTTTTTTTTGACTTTTTGCAACCACAGTTCATTGCGAAGCATCCCCGTAAATCTTTCAAAAGCAAATTTTATTTCACCACAGGGGAATTTAAAGGTGCAAAAAATACCCTCTTCATACGAAAACATAACAGTTACGTGTTTTTTGACTTTTGCACACCCAGCATTGTTCATTTACGCCGCATCCACGTAAATCATAAAAAAGCAATTCTATATTAACCAAAGGGAATTGAAAGGGGCAAAAAAAACCGTGTTCATACAAAAATAACGTTCGTGTTTTTTTGACTTTTCACACCCCATTGTTCATTGACGCACATCCCGTAAATCTAAAAAAGCAATTCATATTACCATAGGTGAATTGAAAGGTGCAAAAAAAAACCGATTTAACAAAACAAAACAGTTACGTGTTTTTTGACTTTTGCACACCCAGCTTGTTCATTGACGAGATCCCGTAAATTTACAAAAAGCAATTCTATATTCACCACAGGGGAATTGAAAGGTGCAAAAAAAACCCTGTATCATACCAAAAATAACAGTTACTGTTTTTTTTTTTTTGCACACCAGCATTTTCATTTACGCAGCATCCCCGTAAATCTTAAAACAGCAATTCTATATTTACCCCCGTGAATTGAAAGGTGCAAAAAAAAACCCTGTACAACAAAACATAAAAAGTTTCGTGTTTTTTTACTTTTTTTCACACCCACATTTTTCATTTAGCCCATCCAGTATATCTTAAAAAAAGAATTTTTATACACACCACAGGTGAATTGAAAGGTGCAAAAAAACCGTGTATCATACAAAACATAACATTTTTCGGTTTTTTTGACTTTGCACACCCCGCACTGTTTAAGACGCAGCACCAAAATCTTTAAAACGCAATTTTTAATTTACCAAGGGGAATTGAAAGGTCAAAAAAAAAACGGACATACGAAAACATAACAGTTACGTGTTTTTTGACTTTTGCACACCCGCATTGTTATTGAGCAGCATCCACAAATCTTAAAACACATTCATTTTCACCCCAGGTAAAGAAAATGCAAAAAAAACCGTCATCTACAAAAAAACTTTTCGTGTTTTTTGTTTTGCAAAACCCGCATTGTTATTGACGCAGCATCCATGTAAATCTTAAAACAGCAATTCTATTTCACCACAGGTGAATTTTAAAGGTCAAAAAAAACCGTGTACATAAAAAACTAACATTACGGTTTTTTGACTTTGCAACCCAGCATTGTTCTTTACGCAGCTCCAGTAAATCTTAAAACAGCAATTCTTATTCACCCCCAGGTGAATTGAAAGGTGCAAAAAAAAGCCGTTATTATACGAAAACATAAAAGATACGTGTTTTTTTTTTTTTCTTTTGCGCACCCCCGCTTTGTTATTGACGCAGCTTCCACGTAAACTTAAAACAGCAATTCTATATCACCCAGGTGAATTGAAAGGTCAAAAAATGCCGTGTATTATACGAAAAATAACGATAAAATGGGTTTTTTTTCTTTTGCGCACCCCGCATTGTTCATTGACGCACATCCCGAAATCTTTAAAACACAATTTTATTTTCACCCCAGGTGAATTAAAGGTGCAAAAAATACCGGTACATACAAAACATAAAGTTTTTGTGTTTTTTTACTTTTTCACACCCCGCATTTTTCATTTACGCAGCTCCCCTAATTCTTAAAACACAATTCTATATTCACCCCTGGTGAATTTTTAAAGGGGGCAAAAATACCGTGACATACAAAAATACAGTTACATGTTTTTTGATTTTTTCACACCGATTGTTATTTACGCAGCACCACTAAATCTTTAAAAAACCCAAATTTTAATTCACCACAGGGGGAATTGAAAGGTCAAAAAATACCGTTATCATAAGAAAAAATAACATTACGCTTTTTTGACTTTTGCACACCCAGCATTGTTCATTGACGCAGCATCCACAAATCTAAACAGCAATTCTATAGTCCCCCCACAGGGAAAATTTAAAAATGCAAAAAAAATACCCTGTATATACGAAAACATAAAAAAATACGTGTTTTTTGACTTTTGCGCACCCAGCTTTGTTCATTTTCCAGTTCCACGTAAAACTTAAAACAGCAATTCATAGTCACCACAGGTAATTGAAAGGGCAAAAAATACCGGTATTATAAAAACAAACAGTACTTTTTTTTGACTTTTGCGCACCCAGCTTTTTTTTATTGACGCACCCACGTAAAACTTAAAACAGCAATTCTATAGTCACCAAGGTGAATTGAAAAATGCAAAAAAACCGTGTATTAAACGAAAACATAACAGATACGTGTTTTTGCCCTTTTGCCCAGTCCAGATTTGTTTGATAGACACCCATTGCTGATAAATTTGAATCCAGCAATTTTGTTTTTGATTAGAGGGATTTGAGAATCACTGTGATTAAAACCATCTTTTAATAAAGAGACTTTCCAAAACTATCGATACCTTCTCAAATTTTTTATATTTCTGAACATGGAGCGAAATGCCTGGTGGAAAGCGGAGCAAAGAGGGGGGTAGGACAATGGAGATAGAGATATGAGAGAAGTGTTCTCCTTCGCAGTGGCTGGCGACAATCACCATGCCAGCGGATCGTCAGTTGCAGGACCGTCCAGTCCTTCCATCGCTGATTCAGGCCCAGTGAATCTAAGTAATGAACATCGTCGCCAATCTGTCCCTTCAGTGGTTAATGCAACCTGCATCTAAGCAGTCTTTACCTCTTCGTCCTCACCATTCACCACACAAAAATGTGCGTCATCACAATCATCAGCATCCCACCCACATTAAGCAGACCAAATGTCAACTCATGTACCCACCACTGTGGATAATCCATTGTCTGAAGAACCTCTTTATGAAAAAAATGCGGTTTGGGTCAGAAGGCATGTTAAAAGATCAAGAGGATGATTTAGTCTGCTCTGACGCCAGTACTGATGCCAGTCAGAAGGAGGTAAGGAAGGGCGGTCAATCGTGTCAAAAATCCCGGGCGGTGGTCGGCAACGCCTTGCAGTGCCCCTTGCTTGTACCCGCAGCTTCTGGTATGCAGAAAGTCAGGACGACCAGAGTCACCTGTAGTTGTTAGATGATGATGACGACATTGCTGTCCACCAGGTCTTTTCCGCGATTTTCTTTGCGATCCACTTCAACAGTGGACGAGGAAGGAAACAGGGGAGTGTCAATACTGTGTCCCCGCAACAAAAAGGGAGTGGCGGTCCCGCAGAAGTCCCTGGAGATGATTCCGCCACTAACGGTTTAGCCCCGCTCCTCGCCTTATTCCCTTCAAAAGAGGTCAGCGACCTCTCAAGCCTGGGCCTTCTTTGAGCAAAGCCTCTGTTCACCCAGTGAAGTCTATGCCGCCTTGCCATAAACGCATAAGTAGAGGCATGAACCTTACTGGTTAACCCCACCAACATGTCTAGTCACATGCAGCGATGGCATGATTGAAATGGAAGGGAACACTTAGGCCAAAAAAGGCCCAGAACCGACGCCGGGGCCTCCAACCACTGTCAACACGCCTCTGTCTCCGCCTACCACCTCCTCTCCCCACTACCAAACTTCCTCAGCTGCCTATGTCTCTCAGAGTCATGATCAGGGATCAGCCTCCGCATCAGCCTCCAACCGACCGTCGCCCGAGTACCACCAGCACCACCAGATACCCATCCTACCCCTTTCGCCTTCCGCCAGATTGAAACGACCAGCACGACGTAAAGCGGCCAGTCTAGCAGCCACCTTCTGTCTTCCAGTTTGGAGCAGAAGAAACACTTTAAACCCCCAACCATCCCAAAGCAAAAGCCTGAAATGTCGGCATTGCCAGGCTTTTGCCCTTGGAAATGTTCCTTTCCGTCTGGTGGAACACAGATGGGTTCCGCACATCAATGCCCTCGCCTGCCCCCAATACCAGAATGCCTGAGCAGCATTTCTTATTGCCAGAAAAGCCTCCTGCCCTGGCCAGCCACGTGTCATCTAAAATTTCAAGCGGCGTTTGTCTGCATCTGTGTCCGGAAAAAGTCCATCACAACCACCGACACAGTGGACAAGTAGCAACGGCCAAGCCGCTATATCTCGTTGACACTCACTTGGTTAGCTGTTGTTGGGATGTCCTCTGGTGGTGGACGGTGGCTCTCAGGCTCGGACGCACAATACGCTCTTCAAAAGACCGCAGGGAATGGTGCAGGACCACTCTTTCCCACCCCAGGTCCTCTGGTGGCATCAACGTGCCCAGAGACACCAGGCCGTGTTGAAATTAATCTGCCTTGGAGACCGTCCCCCACACAGGTCAGAGCTGTGGAAACGGCTCTCCGCAACGAGACCGGAGCGCTGGCTGGGTGACAAGAAACCTTGTGCCAGGCAAGGTGGTGTGCGATAACGGGCGAAATCTGCTGGCCGCCCTTAAGATCGGTGGGTTTTGGAGCACATCCCTTGTGGCACATGTCATGAACCTTGTCGTCCAGAAATTTCTAAAGAGCTACGGGCTGTTGTGAAGCTGTGCCGGAGGAAGCGGAGGGGGAGGAGGAGGAGGAGGAGGTATTCCTAGACCCCCCGACGCCCCTTGGCCTTTGGGAAAAAAGGGGTTTGGGGCGTGAATTTGGGGGCAGATGAGGAAAAATGATTTTTGCTAGTGCCCCTCAACCCAGGGGGTTTGGGGAACTCAAGGCTCCATCTTTTAAAAATGAGGGGTTTGGGGATGCCCCCATTTCCCCCAAAACAGATCCTGCATTAAGGCCTTAAAAAATGAAAAACCCAGTTAAAGGGGGGGGGCCACCCTCCTGGATCCCCGGTCCCAAAAACTAAACCCCCGCACTTTCCCCCCACCCACCCAAATGGGGGAAGAAAAAATGCGGGGAAATGGAGACCTTCCCTGTTTGATAAAAGGGAAAGGACATCTGTTGTTTCTGCTTCACTTTCCCTTAAAATTTTCCCAGGGTTTGGAAACAAACGCCAGCAAACTTTTGACACCCAAGATTTGCCAAGTACCCCGTAGCGGCAGCAGCAGGCAAGGGTTTGGCAAAACCCTAATGGGTGACCTCTCCCAAAATCTTTATTTCCCCACCTCACCAACGAAATGCAATGAGGCCACAGAACAACACACAAAAGACCAGTTTTAAAGATCATGGTGCAGACTATCTGCGTCTCAACACCGATTTTTTTTTGTATGTTTTTTTCGGGAAACCCAATAGACTTCGGGGTACCCAAAAAATGGGGAATGGCCCGAGCTGGAACCCCCCAACCCCAAATAGAGGTGTTGCCCTCCCCAGCACCCAGCGCCCATATCTGGGCAGACCTTCAGCCCAGGGGGAAAGGAGTCATTAAAGACAAAGCACCCCGATTTTCCCAAACAGATAATGGGGTCGTTTGATTTCTCAAGATGAAATCGGGCAGGGAAACCCCTCTGTGATGTTTTTGGCCCCCCTTTCCCCGAGGTCCCCGATTATTTTACGGGCCCAATTTTCACATTTTTCCCCCTCCAAAAAAAATTGGTCCCCCTTGGGAAAAAACTTATTTTTAAAATAACATTTTTACTGCAATTTTTTTTCTAAATTTCCCCCAAAAATTTTCATTTTGTTTTTTTTTTGCTGTGGGAGACTAAAAACCCCAAGGTTTCATGACAAAACCATTTTCCTTTTATCACTTCATCTTTAAAATTTTTTCCCCTTTGTCAAGGGTTTTTGGGGGTAGGGTTCCCCTTCCCCTTTTTTAACAGGGGCTGAGAAGTCATATTTAAAATTTTTTTTGGGGGTCTTTTTGGGCTGTGAGATACAGCAATAATCATGGCCCTTCCCGTAAAAAGAAATGTGGCTTTTAAGTGGCTTTTTCCCCCCTAAAAAATTTTTAAAACAGTGGCTGAAAAGGGTCTTATTTAAAATTTTTTGGGGTCATGTTGCTGTGAAATACAGAAATTAATTAGGGGGCCTTTTGGGAAACAGAAATTTGGCTTTTAATGGCTTTCTCCCTCAAAATTTTTTAATAGTGGCGTGAAGTCATTTTTAAAATTTTTTTTGGGGGTCATGTACTGTGGATACGGGCAATAATCATGGCCTTTGAACAGAAATGGGCTTCTAAGTGGCATTTCCCCTTTTCAAAAATTTTTTAAACAGTGGCGGGAAAATTTTTTTTAAAATTTTTTGGGTCATGCTGTTTGAAATCAGCAAAAACTACAAGCCCTTTCCCTAAAAAAAAATGTTGTTTTCTAATAGACATTTGTTTTCAAAATTTTGGTCAAAAGGGGCCCAAAGGGTCTTTGCTTTAAATTTTAGGCATTTTGCGTGCATCCCCTTTATACTACATTTTCCTTTTCTAAAAAATGTTGTTTTTTTTTAACGACATTTTTTTTTTTTCTGTGGTTTTTTATAACCTAAGTGTGTTGCGTAAGATGTGGGCACGTATCCATTTGACTGTTGTGGATGTTAATTCCAGCTTCCCCCACCCCCCTGTTTTGGGTGTAAAAAATGGGGTTTTGCTGCTTTTCCCATAGATTTTTAAAAGGGGCCCCCCGTTTTTTTTCAAAATCGACTGCCCCACTATCGGAAAAAACCTTATCGATGGTGGCCGACTATGGGAAATCCCCCGATGTCGATCCCCCAACTTAATGGGCTCAACACTACTTATGGTGTTGTCCCCTTCTACATTAGTAGCGCAACCCCCAAAAGGTGAAAATTATACATCACACCCCCTCCTTTTTTAACCCCCTATTGTCACAGTAAACACTTTTGTGCGCCCACTCCCCCCTTTTTTTTTTTCCCTGAAAAATTTACCAAAAGTCTGCCTCGGGCACCACCTTTACCCTGGTCTTTTCTTCTGCAGGTCAAATACGGGGGGCAGTGTAGACCCAAATTTCCCCACTTTGTCGGGGCTTCGGGAAACCCCCTTTTAAACCCTGGTCTGGGCTGGTTCTCCTGCAGGTCATACTTTACAGGGCAGTTTAGAGCCAATCCCAAACAAGTCTGGCTAAAGGCCCCCCCCTTTTCCCCCTTGTTGTTTCTTCGGGAAAGGTCATACATACAGGGCATTTTGTAAAAAAAAAAAACCCCCCCAAAAAAAATACCCCAAAAAGGCTGGGCTAAAAAAAAGGGCCCCAAAACCCTTTAGCCCCGGTTCTACTGTTCTTTTGCAGGTCATACATAAAAGGGAAGTGTAACCCCAAAATCCCCACAAGCCCCTGACTCCGGCCCCCACCCTTTACCCTGGGTCTGGCTGTTTTTTCTGCAGGTAAATACATACAGAAAAGCGTAGAGCCCAATCCCACAAGTCGGGGTCAGGCACCCCCTTTAGCCTGGTCTTTTTCTTCTGCAGGTAAATACAAAACAGAGAAGAGTAGGGGCCAAATTACCCCCCAAAGTCGGGCCTCAGGCACCACCTTTCCCCCGGTCTGTTTTTTTTGCAAGTCATACTTTACGGGCAGTGTAGACCAAATTTCCACAAGTCTGGCTCAGGCACCCCCCTTTTTACCCGGGTCTGTTCTTCTTCAGCCCCATACTTCCCGGGGTAGTGAAAGAGCCAATACCAACGTCGGGCCCTGAGGCCCCCACCATTTCCCCTGGTCGGGCTGTTCTTCTACGGGTCATAAATACAGGGCAGTGTGACCCAATCCCCAAAAGTCGGGGCTCAGGGAACCCCCTTTAGCCTGGTCGGGACTGTTCTTCTGCAGGTCATACTTTATGGGGCAGTGTAGACCCCCAATACCACAAGTCTGGCTCAGACACCCCTTTTAAACCCTGGTCTGGGCTGTTCTTCTCGGGTTTCATAAAAAAGGGCAGGGGTAGAGACAATACCAAAAAGTCTGGCTCAGGCCCCAACCTTTCCCCTTGGTCTGTTCTTCTGCAGGTCATACATACAGGGCAGTGTAGACCCCAATACCCAAGTCTGGCTCGGGGGCCCCCACCTTTACCCTGGTTGGCTGTTTTTTTCCACGTCAAAACTTTGAGGGCATTTATAGAGCCAGTACCAAAAGTCTGGGCTCAGGAACCCCCTTTTAAAACCCTGGTCTGGCTGTTCTCCTGCAGGTTTAGATAGGGGCATTTAGAGCCAATACCACAAGTTTTGGCTCAGGCCCCACCTTTCCCCTGGTCTCGGGTGTTCTTCTGCAGGTCACACAAAAAGGGAAAAGTGTAGACCCAATACCAAAAAATTCTGGCTCAGACACCACCTTTACCCTGGTCTGTTTTTTTCTGCGGGGTCATATATACAGGGCAGTGAAAGACCAAAAACCCAAGTTTGGCTCGGGCCACCCCCTTTTAAAACCCTTTGGTCTGGCTGTTCTTCTGCAGGCCAAAACTACAGGGGCAGTGAAGACCCAAAATACCACAAGCTGCCTCAGGCCCCCCTTTTTACCCGGTCTGGCCCTGTTTCTTTTGCAGGTAATAAAATACGGGGCAGTGAAAAGGGGCCCAAAATCCCACAATCTGGCTAAGGAACCACTTTTACCCTGGTCGGGGCGTTCTTCTGAAAGGTCATACTTACGGGGAAAGTGTGGGACCAATCCCAAAATTCGGGCCCGGGGCCCCAAATTTTTTCCCCCGGGTTTTGGCTGTTCTTCTCCCAGGTCAAACTTTCCGGGGCATGGAAAAAGCCAATCCCAACAAGTCTGGTTTCAAGGCACCACCTTTCCCCTGGTTGGTTTGTTCTTCTGCGGGTTTAATACATACAGGGCAGTGTAGACCAAAAACCAAAAAGGGTTGGGGCTCAGGCACCCCCTTTTCCCCGGGCCCTTGTTCTTCTCAGATCATACTTACAGGGCAGTGTAGGGGCCAAAAACCCAACAAGTCGGGGCTCAGGCACCACCTTTACCCTGGTCGGGGCTGTTTTTGCAGACCCATACATACGGGCGGTGTAAGCCAATACCAAAAGGGTTCGGGTCAGGCACCATTTTTTCCCCTGGTCTGTTCTTCTGCGGGTCATACTTTTCCCGTGAAAAAACATGAATTTCAGGGGGAAAACCCGGGGTTAATTTTAAAATTACAAAAGATACAAAGTGGAATATAATGTATGTTATAGGATACAGTGTATATTAAAGTTATAGATGCACAATAGACCAATGTTACTTGTACTAGAGCAGCACTATTTGCAGTGACGTACATTTTAGGAGTTTTCTATCTACTGTTTGACCTTCACTTGCATCAATATCTTTGTGGAAAAAGGGTAACTTGACTTTTGCCCCCTTTATGGTTTGCACCAGGTAGTTGTGCCAGCCCTGTCATGGAGAGCAGCGCTCCCAAGCAGATTATCAGCGATAAGACACCGCTATGAACACAGTTTATGGTGCCCCCAAGAAGATTGCAGGGGTCGTCCACTTCATGTTTTATTGCCTAAAACCACATTGGCTTAAACAGTGTTTTTCGCATTGACTTGTATTACAATTTCTGTATAAATGTATCCACAATATCGATAATCTGCGCAGGTGATGAACAGAACCTCATTCCTCACAGCTTCAGCAGGTGTGTGGTCTTGTATGCGCTGGCCTCCTGGCTATAGTGCAGGCCTACTAGCCAACTGTCTTCAGCGCATGCGCGCAAGTCTGGTTTACCGGCGCTTCCCTGCTGAGGCCGTAGATCCTTCACACAGTGCACAGCTGAAGGATGTTCCATTCGGGCCGTGCGGTGCATGTGCCGAACCCGTGAACCTGTGCGCATAAATAGCAGATGATTATCTTCTGCGCATGCGTGCTAGTTTGGACAGGTAGAAATCAGTGAAGCCAGCTCCATCCGATGTGCTCTGCGCACAGAAGTCTGCTCAAGCCTGCAGCAAAATCAATGTAAAAAGAACCAAAGGTTGATGATCCAGCACGACCCAAGCAATGACGATAAAATCATACGAAATTTTTTTGAAAAATAATTCATAAAAACACACGGGACGCAAACGAAATCAGCGGCTAGGAGTGTTGACCTCATGACACAACGGTCAATGCGCTAATGCGTTTCGGGCCGCTGATTTAGTTTGCTTCCCATGTGTTTTTATGGATTATTTTTCAATACATTTTCGCCTGATTTTATCTTCATTGCTTGGGTCGTGCTAGTTTGGATGCCTGCACTTCCATAGTGTGGCTGCACAGTACCTAATAGTGGAACGTTGTATTTGAGGCGGTTAGCGTAACGCAGCAGAATAGATTTGCCAACATCTTCTCTACTACAATGACCAAAAGACAATTACCTTCTGCGCATGCGCACTAGTCCCAATGCTGACACTTCCATATTGAGGCTGCCCACTGCCTGACATTACACTAGTAGGCCCTATGTGATATTCATTTTGGGAAGGACGGTCTGTGGCCATGGTAGGCAAGCATAGGCATAGACACTAGGGCACATGCGCTAAAGATAATGAGCGAGTAGACCAGGGGAACTACATACCAGAAGCTAGCACACTGATGAAGCTGTAAGGGATGATGTTCTCTTCAGACTACTGACCCGAGTGGAATGGCGTTACTTCCAGACGGTTATGTGAATACAACAAAGGACGACGTGTATGAATGGGGCCCCCAGCAGGATATCAGTGATAGGACACAGTCATGAATATATATATGGAGAGTAGCGCCCCCAGCAGGATATCAGCAGGGGCGTAACTAGAGAAGCCTGGGCCCCATAGCAAACTTTTGGATGGGGCCCCCATATCTCTCCCCCGACCATGAACATTTACCATGCAGTTACTAGATAATACAAGGGGCAAATACCTCACCATACAGATCACCATGATACTGATACAATAAAAATCCCGCTATATCAAGACCAACCTTACCAATAACACTACTACATATGGAACTGATTATATCACCAGAACATGACCACTATTTATCACCACACAGTGACTGAATAATACCACTACACTATTACTGATCAGTATACAAAGACCAATATTACCACCATATAGTGAGCATATAGTGATAGGAATCAGTGTACACAGACTCTGCAGACTGTATATTACCTCCATACAGTGACCATATAGTGGTAGATATCAGTGTACACATGCTCTGCATACTTTATTTTACCTCCTTACAGTGACCATATAGTGGTAGCCACCAGTGTACACAGGCTCTGCAGACTGTATATAACCACCATACAGTGACCATATAGTGGTAGATATCAGTGTACACAGACTCTGCAGACTGTATATTACCACCATACAGGGACCATATAGTTGTAGATACCAGTGAGCACAGACTCTGATGGCATATGAGTGATTAGAGTGCAATTACATCTTTGACTCACAGGTGACATTGATTTTATCTGTTCTTCTGCATCCGATCCAGACCGGCATGATGACTTCTCCCATCCACCACTCATCCCTGCAGATTTGGACACAAATATCTCACTTTTCCAGCATCTCACTCCCTGCTCCCCACCTCTGTACAAACTTCCAAGAGGTAGCAGAGTGGTGTAGGCCATAGCTAAGAGGTCCAGTTTCCTAGAAGGGGGGAACAGAGGAGTCACATCCTGGAGATTGTGTGGCCTGTACCCCTCAGAATCATATTACCAGATAGGTAGACCCCATTAGATAAGTTTGTAGGCCCTAGGTAGGTAGGCAGTAGTTAGGACAAAGCTGAAGTTGGATTCTTATTCGGCAGTTTCTTATTCGGGCTGAAGTTGGTTTCTTATTCACCAGTTTCTTATTCGCTGCAAAATATTTTTTTGTTTTTTAAGAGGATAATAAATAGGAAAACTTATCAGCTTAATAAATATCAATACAGTGACAAACACGTTGAAACAAGCCCGGTAAACACTAACAGCTGGCATAAAATGAGCATCAAGGCAGAAACCTAAAACTAAGATTTAAAGGGTTAAATGGCTTTGGGCCACTGATCCCACACTGCCATCATACCAAGAGGGATGCCCCACATCAAATTCAGTTTACACCAGCCTGGCCCAAAGTGATTCTGGGCATTTAAACTGGCATCAAAGTGGGCAGACGGGCAGTTTTCACTGATTTGAATAAGTAACTGGTGTCTTTAATGGGTTAAATGACTTTGGGCCACTGATCCCACACTGCCATCATACTAAGAAGTATGCCCCACATCAAATTCAGTTTAGTCCAGCCTGGCCCAAAGTGATTCTGGGCATTAAAACTGGCATCAAGTTGGCAGACGGGCAGTTTTCACTGATTTGAATAAGTAACTGGTGAATTTAAAGGGTTAAATGGCTTTGGGCCACTGATCCCACACTGCCATCATACCAAGATGGATGCCCCACATCAAATTCAGTTTACTTCAGCCAGGCCCAAAGTGATTCTGGACATTTAAACTGGCTTTCAAAAGTGGGCAGACGGCAGTTTTCACACTGATTTGAATAAGTAACTGGTGTTATCAAAGGGTACATTACTTTGGGCCCCTGCTGGTACACTGACATAACCCCAAGAGAGGCCCTAAAATCAAATTAGTTTAGTTCATCCTGGCCCAAAAGTAGTTCTAGATATTACAGCTCATTTTAAAAAGTGCTAAAAGCAGGCGAGCTCTACAACAGAATGACGGAACTCCAGTCTCCTTCAATGGGTTTTTGCCCAGAATGTTGACATTAAGGCCGTGTTCACACGGCTTATTCACGGCGGATTTGTGCGCCGTATTGAGCGCACAAATCCGCCGTGAATACGGGCGGGGCGGGGGCGGGTGCCGGAGCGCGGCGGGGGCCCCCGCTCCCGGCCCCATAGACAATGCATGTTTTCGGCGCGTCCGCGCCGAAAAAAATGTGCATGTCACTTTCTCCCCCCGCGGCGGATTTGCCGAGCGGGGAGGAGCGACGGAATCCACTGTTCTCTATGAGAGCAGTGGATTACCGTAAGGACTCCGACGGATTGGCGCCGTATGGAAGCGCAAATCCGGCGCGGAATACGGCGCCAATCCGTCGGCAAATAAGCCGTGTGAACGGGGCCTTAGGGTGACATGACCCAACACGCCAACGCCAGTTTTTTGTTCTATTTTGCATCAAACCCACTTTTTACACCATATTCTTGTTGTAACTGGACTGCCCTACACCAAAACTAGGCGCATTACACGCCGGGAACAACACTTTGTAATGCACCTAAATATGGTGCACTGTGCGCCCCGTTGCGAAATTCGCCTATTGAGGCGCCTTACATATGTTATTCGCACCCGTCAGGCAATGAGCCTCGATAGACGGCATACCATATGCTACCAATGATATAATAAGTGCAGAGGGATGAGCAATGCGCCCTTTTTTGATGCAGTGCGCCCTTTTTTGATATAATGCCCCCTTTTTTGACACGATGTGCCATTGTAGGCGCATTAAGTAATCTATGCAAGCTATACCTGACGCCAATTTTTAGAACGTATCGGACATTCAGGCTCACTTTACACTGATTTAATGCGCCAAAAACTGGCATAGATACACCACTTTTTGGACATTTCGCCCTTAATTGGCAGACGGTTTCTACTTACTTTGAATAGATAAAGCTCTGTGTCCGTAGATCGTAATAAATTCCTGTTAACTGGATTGGATAAAGTTTCTTGCCATGAAAATGATGGTCCATACGATGGGTGATGTTAGAAGTCAATGGACTTACAATTTGCCAAATGGAATTTGTCCCCCCACAAGATAGTGTTAGGCTCCAGTTATGACCTGAGCCAAAACAAAAGTGTGACATGTCTTCAAGATTTGTATGATCTAAATAAATATATAATAAAATCTGGGGTTATTTTTACTTAGTGTCTTCTGTCCTGTATTGTCTGGAGAAACAATGACTCCACCTGTCTGGAGAACAGAGGCTGGAATAGGTTGTAGACTATTCAGCATTATTCTGCTCATGGGAACATCGGATTTCTTTAAACATTAAGGGCGACATGTATGATCGGGCTTTTCGCCTGTTTTCTGGCGTATCCTGCACCCCACCGTCCCGAATCCACTGTAAGACGCAGGGATGTGATGTTAGGCGCAGCGTTCGCCACTTTCAGATGCGCCTCACATCTCCAGACAGGTTGAAGTCATTGTTTCTCCAGACAATACAGGACAGAAGACACTATGTAAAAATAATCCCAGATTTTATTATATATTTAATTAGATCATACAAACCTTGAAGACATGTTCACACTTTTGTTTTGGCTTCAGGTCATAACTGGAGCCCTAACACTATCTGTGGGGGGACAAATACCATTTGGGCAAATTGTAGTCCATTGACTTCTAACATCACCCATCATAGGACCCATCATTTTCATGGCAAGAAACTTTATCCAATCCAATTAAACAGGAATTCATGACGATCTTCGGACACAGAGCTTTATCTATTCAAAGTAAGTAGAAACCGTCTGCCGATTTAATGTCAACATTCAGGGCAAAAACCCATTGAAGGAGACTGGAGTTCTGTCATTCTGCTGCAGAGCTCGCCTGCTATTAGCACTTTAATATGAGCTGTAATATCTAGAACTACTTTGGGCCAGGATGAACTAAACTAATTTTGATGTGGGGCCTCCCTCTTGGTGTTATGTCAGTGTATGATCAGTGGCCCAAAGTCATGTAACCCCTTGATAACACCAATTACCTATTAATATTAGTAAAAACTGCCTGTCTGCCCACTTTAAAGGGACACTGCCCCCAGAAAGGAGGATTTTTGGTAAAACTAATATTCCTGGAAAATGGTATTTATTAATATTTGGGCATTTTTGTATTTTGGCAATTCAAAAATACATATAAAATATTATCCTTCTGTAACTGTGATATATAACTTTTTAGTACAGCCAGACAGACTAATCTCTTTTTAGTTAATCTGCTACTTGTCTCTACATAGTGTAATTAAAAATAAAATGACGCAGTGATTGCTCTATTGTTCACAGAAATAGATAAGAATATGCTTCAGCAGACAGTAAATGAAAGATAAATAGTTTTAACTTTTTCTGCCCTGGGGTGGGGGGGGGATATCTTCAAACCTGTCAGGTAAAGACTATTATTACACCCACAGTCTGAAAGAAGAACCATAAATCAGTGTTCTCACTGCTGCTATCAGAGCTCACAGACAAGTCAGGGAACAGGCAGGAAGTCTTACACTAAGAGGAAAAACAAAAACAAAAAACACAAAAAACAAAACAAATCATAGAAAAGCTTTATGTTGCTTGACACTGATGGTATTGTACATATCATGAAATATTTAATACCCAGAGCTGCTTTGGGCCAGGCTGAACCAAACTGAATTTGATGTGGGGCATCCTTCTTGTTATGAAAGAAGTGTGGGATCAGCGGCCCAAAGTCATTTAACCCTTTAAAAACACTAGTTATTTATTCAAATCAGTGAAAACTGCCTGTCTGCCCAATTTGATGCCAGTTTTAATGCCCAGAATCACTGGGCCAGGCTGGAGTAAACTGAATTTGATGTAGGGTATCCCTCTTGGTATGAAGGCAGTGTGGGATCAGTGGCCCAAAGCCATTTAACCCTTTAAATCTTAGTTTTAGGTTTCTGTTTTGATGCCCATTTTATGCCAGCTGTTAGTGTTTACCGGGCTTGTTTCAACTGGTTTGTCCTTGGTTCACATCACCGTATTGACATTTATTAAGCTGATAAGTTTTTCAATTTATTATCCTCTTAAAAAACAAAAAAATATTTTGCAGCGAATAAGAAACTGGTGAATAAGAAACCAACTTCAGCCCAAATAAGAAGCAAGACAACTTGCTTCGGATAGTAAGCAGGTTCGTTAGGTAGTAGGTTAGGTAAGGGTAATTGGCCCTAGGTAGGCAGTAGTTAGGCCAGCAAGGTTTAAGTAGGCAAATATGGGCCCTAGTAGGCAGCTGTTAGGCCCCAGATTTGTAGCAGGCAGTTTTAGGTAGGGGAAAGGGGCCTATGTAGGCAGGCAGGGTTTATGTAGGCTATAGCATCTCCCTATAGGCAGGCGGGGTTTAGCTAGATATAGGGGCCCCATGCAGGCCGGATTGAGGTAGCGTACAGGGCCCCATATAGGTAGACAGGCAGGGTTTAGGTAGCGATAGGGCCCCATATAGGCAGGCAGGGTTTAGGTAGCAAAAGGGCCCTATATAGGTAGGCAGGCAGGGTTCAGGTAGGGTATAGTGGCCATATAGGTAGGAAGACAGGGTTCAGGTAGCTATAGGGTCCCACATAGGCAGGCGGAGTTTCGGTAGCTATAGGGCCCATAAAAATTGTCAGGCAGAGTTTAAGTAGGGTATAGGGGCCATATAGGTAGAAAGACAGGGTTTAGGTAGCTATAAGGGCCATATATGTAGGCAGGCAGGGTTTAGGTAGGGCATAGGGGCCATATAGGTAGGAAGGCAGGTTGTAGGTAGCTATAGGGGTCATATATGGAGGCAGGCAGGTTTTAGGGTAGGCTACAGGGGCCATAAAAGTAGGTGGGCAGGGTTTAGGTAGCTATAGGGGTCATATATGTAGGCAGGGTTTAGGGTAGGCTATAGAGGCTATATCTATATACATAGACAGGGCTTAGGCTTCATTAATGTTAATAAAAATAAAAATACCTTACTTACCTTTGACATGATCCCTCAATGTGACCAGCTCTGCTCCCGGCCAGTCTCTATGCTCAGCGAGGGCAGTGCAATGATGCAAAGTCATCGCGCCGCCCACCTCAGCACTGTGGGCCGGTACCTGGGAGGCTTGAGGCCTAAGGCCTATCAGGCAGATTAGCAGAGCGGAGTGCTGGCGATGCTCCGCTCTGCTGAGACCAGGCAGTCCTGCCTTTAAACACTCTGGACAGAGGGCCCGCGTTATCAGAGTCAGGATGCGCCGGGCCCCGCAGCATCGCCCCGGCGGCAGTGAATTGTTGCGTTCATTGTTGGCGGGCGCTGGAACAGAACTACCAGGGTGGCAGAAGCACTAGGGCCCCTAAGGATACGGGCCCCGTGGCAGCTGCTACGTCTGCTACCCTGGAAGTTATGCACATGGATATCAGTGATAGGACACAGCCATGAATATATAGAGAGTAGCGCCCCCAGCAGGTTATCAGTGATAGGACACAGCCATGAATATATAGAGAGTAGCGCCCCCAGCAGGATATCAGTGATAGGACACAGCCATGAATATATAGAGAGTAGCGCCCCCAGCAGGATATCAGTGATAGGACACAGCCATGAATATATAGAGAGTAGCGCCCCCAGCAGGTTATCAGTGATAGGACACAGCCATGAATATATAGAGAGTAGCGCTCCCAGCAGATTTTCAGTGATAGGACACAGACATGAATATATAGAAAGTAGCGCACCCAGCAGGTTATCAGTGATAGGATATAGCCATGAATATGTAGGGTAGCGACCCCAACAGGTTATCAGTGATAGGACCCAGCCATGAATATATAGAGAGTAGCGCCCCCAGGAGGTTGTCAGTGATAGGACACAGCCATTAATATATAGAGAGTAGCGCCCCCAGCAGGTTATCAGTGATAGGACACAGCTATGAGTATATAGACAGTAGTGCCCCTAGCAGGATATCAGTGATAGGACACAGTCATGAATATATAGAGAGTAGCACCCCCAGCAGGTTATGAGTACTAGGACACAAATGTATTAATATCACAACACGACTGAGCACATGGAGGGTTAATGCTCCTCTCATCTCTCTGAGCCTCATTATTTTTCTTATGATTTTGATTTTTGCCTCCTTCTCTCCGGTGAATATTCCCTTCCCTGAGGCTCAGCCTGTGCTGCTCATAGTCTGGATATAAGGAGGTGACTCTCCCCTGTAGATCCCTGAGCCCTCATCTCCTCCTCGTCCTCCTCCAGGCTGGTGAGTAGCTGCAGGGAATTTCTATAGTCAGTTCCACTCTGAACCTTCATACATAGACACATTGAAGACTGAAGGCAAAAGAAGACCGCGCTCCATCTATCAGCCCTTATATTATTTTCAGGAGAAGACCCCGCTCCATCTATCTGCCCTTATATTATTTCTAGAAGAAGACCCCGCTCCATCTATCGGCCCTTATATTATTTCCAGAAGACCCCGCTCCATCTATCGGGCCTTATATTATTTCCAGGAGAAAACCCCTGCTCCATCTATCGGCCCTTATATTATTTCCAGAAGACCCCGCTCCATCTATCAGCCCTTATGTTATTTCCAGAAGAAGACTCCGCTCCATCTATCAGCCCTTATATTATTTCCAGAAGAAGACCCCGCTCCATCTATCAGCCCTTATATTATTTCCAGAAGAAGACCCCGCTCCATCTATCAGCCCTTATATTATTTCCATAAGAAAACCCTGCTCCATCTATTGGCCCTTATATTATTTCCAAAAGACCCCGCTCCATCTATCAGCCCTAATATTATTTCTAGAATAAGACCCCGCTCCATCTATCGGCCCTTATATTATTTCCAGAAGAAGACCCTGCTCCATCTATCGGCCCTTATATTATTTCCAGAAGAAGACCCCGCTCCATCTATCTGCCCTTATATTATTTCCAGAAGAAGACCCCGCTCCATCTATCGGCCCTTATATTATTTCTAGAAGAATACCCCGCTCCCTCTATTGGCCCTTATATTATTTCCAGAAGAAGAACCCGCTCCATCTATCAGCCCTTATATTATTTCCAGAAGAAGAACCCGCTCCATCTATCGGCCCTTTTATTACCAGAAGACCCCGCTCCATCTATCAGCCCTTATATTATTACCAAAAGAAGACCCCGCTCCATCTATCGGCCCTTATATTATTTCTAGAAGAAGACCCCGCTCCATCTATCAGCCCTTATATTATTTCGAGAAGAAGACCCCACTCCATCTATCGGCCCTTATATTATTTCGAGAAGAAGACCCCACTCCATCTATCGGCCGTTATATTATTTCCAGAAGAAGGCCGCGCTCCATCTATCAGCCCTTATGTTATTTCCAGAAGTAGACCCTGCTCCATCTATCAGCCCTTATATTATTTCCAGAAGAAGGACGCACTCCATCTATCAGCCCTTATGTTATTTCCAGAACAAGACCCGCTCCATCTATCGGCCCTTATATTATTTCCAGAACAAGAACTGCTCCATCTATCAGCCCTTATATTATTTCCAGAAGACCCCGCTCCATCTATCGGCCCTTATATTATTTCCAGAGGTAGAACCCGCTCCATCTTTCGGCCCTTATATTATTTCCAGAAGAAGACCCCGCTCCATCTATCAGCCCTTATATTATTTCCAGAAGACCCCGCTCCATTTATCGGCCCTTATATTATTTCCAGAAGAAGATCCCGCTCCATCTTTCGGCCCTTATATTATTTCCAGAAGAAGACCCCGCTCCATCTATCAGCCCTTATATTATTTCCAGAAGACCCCGCTCCATCTATCAGCCCTTATATTATTTCCAGAAGAAGACCCCGCTCTACCATTAGGCCCTTATATTATTTCCAGAAGAAGACCCCGCTCCATCTATCAGCCCTTATATTATTCCCAGAAGAAGACCCCACTCCATCTATCGGCCCTTATATTATTTCCAGAAGACCCCGCTCCATCTATCAGCCCTTATATTATTTCCAGAAGAAGACCCCGCTCCATCTATCGGCCCTTATATTATTTCCAGAAGAAGACCCTGCTCCATCTATCAGCCTTTATATTATTTCCAGAAGACAACCCCGCTCCATCTATCGGCCCTTATATTATTTCCAGAAGAAGACCCCGCTCCATCTATCAGCCTTTATATTATTTCCAGAACAAGACCCGTTCCCTTTTTCCTTCCTATAACATACAGTATCTTAATAAAGTCAGTACACCCCTCACATTCTTATAAACAGTGTATTCTACACTGAGAGTGTACAGCTTGTATCACAGGGGAAATGTGGTGTCCTCAAAATAACTCAACACACAGCCGTGAATTTCTAAACCACTAGCAACAAAACTGAGTACATCCATCAGTAACAACAAATGGCCAGAATTCTGGCCTCAATAAGCTGTAGTAGACCAGTTCTATAGATGTTTCGAACAGGCGCACTCCAAACTTTGGCGCGATAAGTGCCTCGGTACTGCGCCAAATATACTTTAGTGCAGTAAAGTTTTGGAGCGTTCTGAGGGCGTCGCACCACATTAGAAGTAGACACATTTATGATTCTATGATGTCAAAACTTTGGTGCAGAACAGTAAGAACCAGACCAGGGTAAAGGTGCTGCCTGAGCCAGACTTGTGGTATTGGCTCTACACTGCCCTGTATGTATGACCTGCAGAAGAACAGACCAGGGTAAAGGTGGTGCCTGAGCCAGACTTGTGGTATTGGCTCTACACTGCCCTGTATGTATGACCTGCAGAAGAACAGCCAGACCAGGGTAAAGGTGGTGCCTGAGCCAGACTTGTGGTATTTGCTCTACACTGCCCTGTATGTATGACTTGCAGAAGAACAGCCAGACCAGGGTAAAGGTGGTGCCTGTGGTATTGGCTCTACACTGCTCCTGTATGTATGACCTGCAGAAGAACAGACCAGGGTAAAGGTGGTGCTTGAGCCAGACTTGTGGTATTGGCTCTACACTGCCCTGTATGTATGACCTGCAGAAGAACAGCCAGACCAGGGTAAAGGTGGTGCCTGAGCCAGACTTGTGGTATTGGCTCTACACTGCCCTGTATGTATGACCTGCAGAAGAACAGACCAGGGTAAAGGTGGTGTCTGAGCCAGACTTGTGGTATTGACTCTACACTGCGCCTGTATGTATGACCTGCAGAGGAAGAGCTTCATACATTCTGGCACAGTCTATACTACCTTAAAGCGATTTATAACTGGTCTTTCACCGCCAGAATTTTTAAATGTTGACCAAAGTGAGTACACCTCTAAGTGACAATGGACAGAAACAGTCTTGGTGGTCTTGGAAGTGTTTGGGGTTTGTTATCATGTTGATACTGCCCTGCGGCCCAGAAGGGAGTTCATCATGCTCTGCTTCAGGATGTCACAGGACATGTTGCCATTCATAGTTCCCTCAATGAACTGTAGCTCCTCAAAGCCGGCAGCACTCATGCAGCCCCAAACCATGACACTCCCACCACCATGCTTGACTGCAGGCAGACACACTTGTCTTTGTCCTCCTCACCTGGTTGCCGCCCCACACACTTGACACTGTCTGATCAAAATAAGTTTATCTTGGTCCCATCAGAGCACAGGACATGGTTCCAGCAATCCTTGTCCTTAGTCTGCTTGTCTTCAGCAAACTGTTTGCGGGCTTTCTTGTGCATCATCCTTAGAAGAGGCTTCCTTCTGGGACGACAACCATGCAGACCAATGTGATGCAGTGTGCGGTGTATGGTCTGAGCACTGAGAGGCTGACCCCCCGCCCCTGTAAACTCTGCAGCAATGCTGGCAGCACTCATCTCTGGATATGACGTGGAGCACATGCACTCATCTTCTTAGGTCGACTATGACGAAACCTGTTGTGTGTGGAACCTGTCTTGTAAAAAACCCTGTATCGTCTTGGCCCCCGAGCCGCAGCTCAGTGTCAGGGTGTTGGCCCCCGCGCTGCAGCTCAGTGTCAGGGGGTCGGCATCTTCTTATAGCCTTGGCCATCTTTATGTAGAATTACACTTCTTATTCTCAGATCCTCAGACAGTTCTTTGCCATGAGGAGCCATGCTGGACCTCCAGTGACCAGTATATGAGAGTGTGAAAGCGATAACACGAAATGTAACACACCTGCTCCATATTCACACCTGAAACCTTGTAACACTAACAAGTCACATGACATTATGGCGGGAAAATGATAAGTTGGTCACAATTTGTCTATTTTCACTTAGGTGTGTACTCACTTTTGTTGTCAGTGGTTTAGGCATTGATGACTGTGTTGAGTTATCTTGAGGATACACCACATTTCCCCTCTGATACAAGCCGGGCACTGACTACTTTATATTGTATCTTCAGGGTAAGATCTTCAGTATTCAATGACTCAATATAGGTGACTGCTATACTCAGGTGGGGCAACATCCTATTTATTGTTTACTATTTTGCCTATAGTCAAAACAAAAAGGCCTTAATTTGCCCCAAGACCTCTGAAGACGCTGTTGTATCAGCAAAACTTGTCGGGGTTGGTGGGAGGGTAAAGTTGCAATATATTAATATCAATCATTGTGCTCTGTGATACATATGTGTAGTCTGCAGTTACACTACAGGCAATCCCCGACTTAAACCGTTCCGATTTACATCTGTCCCCTATTTACAAACGGGGCGTGCTGGCACTTGTAGTTCCTTGTTCCACAGCAGATAGTAGCTGTGAAACGACAAGTTCCAGCATGCCACAGCAGCACATAAGGTGAAAAGGAGATGATATCTTCTTAACAGGGTCAAATACAGCAAAACAAATGTAAAAACCCTTCCCTGCACTATACAAAACTACAAAAGAAAACCCTTTTGTGCTGGAGTTACATATAATAAAAATACCTGTTCCGACTTACATATAAATTCAGCTTAAGAACAAACTTACAGTCCCCATCCTGTCCGTAACACGGGGACGGCCTCTACTGGGAAACATTGACCATATAGAGCTATTGTGGCTTTACAGAAAGATAGAGCCACTGCTGAGTATATACACTGAGGGGTATTCCAATAGAAGCATTTGGGAATCATCCAGATTCATCTTTATTTTAAATATTATTAAAAGTTCTGTATTAATGGATTATTATATTACAGGGAATTGGGCAGTTTTGTTTTGCCTCTAGGCAAAAATATTAAATAATATCTTCATTGTTGCCCCATGTAAAGATATAATACAATATGTGCACAAATGTGAGGGGTGCACTGACTTATGAGATACTGTATGTAATGTGAGGGGTGCACTGACTTATGAGATACTGTATATAATGTGAGGGGTGCACTGACTTATGAGATACTGTATATAAAGGTTTCACTTGCTTCGCTTCTTCCTGTAACATGTTAAAAGTTTCCATCAAGCCCCCCCTTTCCTTTCTTCTCTTCTGTAACATATGGCAAGGTTTTCATCACGTCCTGCATTTCCTTCTTTTCTACTGTTACTTATGTAAAATTTTCCATCTTGTCCTTCTTCCCCTTCTTCCTTCTGGAACCTATATAAAGATTTCCATTGTTTTCCTCCTCTCTTCTTCCGTCCTGTATCATATGCAAAGGTTTCAACCATTTCTCTCCTTTCTTTTTTTCCCTCTTGTAACATATGTAAAGGTTTCCATCAGTCCCCCTTCTTCCCTTTTTCTCTCCTGTTACATATGTAAAGGTTTCCCTCATATTCCTCCCTTCTCTTCTTCTCTCCTGTTACATATGTAAATGTTTCCCTCTTTCACTTCTTCCCTCCTGTAATATATGTAAAGTTTTCCATCATGTCTCCCTCTCTCTTCTTTCCTCCAGACAATACAAATTACAGTAAGTTCTTTACGTTTTTCCTGATAGTTTTTGTGCTGAGAACCTTCATCATTTTTGGTGGAATATTAAGTCTATGTTTTCTCAACAAACCTAAGAAAACCGTCCTATGTGACAGCAGTGACCCCCCCAGTAGGCCGATCCCACAGAGGTGTAGGACGCTGAGATGTGGAAGCTGTTTGAGAGGTTCACATACTGTAATGGACGGCCTGGGCTCTGAGGTGAGGTGAAAACTCAATGGAGCAGAGAGTGAGCTGAAGGGCGGCCATTGCTGGGCTACACTTCCATACATCATGAGGAATGTGACAATAGTTTTCATACATGTCCCCCAATTGCTTCCAAATAGAGATGGTGTCACTGTCCCTGTTGTAATTATATTGGTGTCTGTTTTTCGCCTTAAATATTCTTTAGTGATTTCCCCGAAATCTGTCCCCAGATCAGGTCCTGTCCGATTCCTGACCTGTGATGATCTCTGACTCTTCCACAGTGAATTTCACAGAGGCGGTGCCCTCTTTTCAGGTCGAAGATTTCTTCACCTTGAACGTTCTCCTCAATGTCCTTAGCCAACCTTGGTGGCTGGACTCCCTCAGTAACAGGTGAGTTGAGATATGGAATTGGCAGAGGGTGTTAATACTTATGCAGGATGGTTTTATGAGTCTTTTGTCATGGGTAACATCCTGTGTTGTTTCCATATTCTCCATCCTGCCTTGTTCCACTGAAGTATTAACATTTCTTATGAATTCCTTTTCCGTTTTAATTTTTTATAAAAAAACGTATTCGAACTTCACATTTAACAGGAACACCAAAAAGTGGAAAGTTTCCATGGGAATGTTGAACACGAGCTCTTTCCACCCGGACTACTTCCTCCTCCTTGGAATTCCTGGTCTGGAGAAGTCCCACGTCCTGATCTCCATCCCATTCTGCATCATGTATATCATGGCTCTACTTGGGAATTCCATCTTGATCTTGGTCATTGGAAGTAACGTGGCTCTCCATCAGCCCATGTACCTATTCCTGATGATGCTGGCCACCTGTGACATCTTCTTCAGCTCCTCCACTGTACCCAAGACTCTCAGCATTTTCTGGATGAATTGTCATCAAATCTCCTTCAGTGGTTGCATTGTCCAAATGTATTCCATTCACTTCAGCTTTATGGTAGAGTCTGCCATCTTGGTGAGCATGGCCTATGATCGATACTACGCCATTTGCCACCCTTTAGCATACGCCACCGCCCTAACTGGATCCTTCATAAGGAAGATACTCATTTTTGCCCTTCTAAGAAGTTTCTGTATCATAACTCCCATAATATATCTACTCTACCGCTTACCATATAGAGGGAGCAATGTGATAGAGCACACGTATTGTGAGCACATGTCCATGGCCGGGCTGGCCACTGCTAATATACTGGTCAATAAGGTCTATGGACTCATCATAGCAGCTGGTTGTTCTGGCATAGATCTGATTCTCGTAGTTGTGTCCTATGTCATTATCATCAGGGCGGTGGTAAGACTCCGGTCCTCAGAGGCACGTCTCAAGGCCTTCAATACATGTGTGTCTCATGTCTGTGTCATCATCCTTTTCTATATACCGGCCTTCTTCACTTTCATAACCCATAGAGTTGGCCATAAATACATCTCTCCCAAGATCCACATTATCTCGGCCAATCTCTACGTCCTTTTCCCACCAATGATGAACCCAATCATCTATGGGGTGAAGACAAGAGAGATTCGTCAGCGGGTGGTGTCCGTCTTTAGGAGAGTGTTGGGTTGAGAAGGTTCTGCATAGATCCACTGCACACCATAGGGGTCATTAAATGCAAAAAGGATATTTATTTACATATATTCAGGCATAGCTATTTAAACTTTAGTCAAGGGTGAATGCACAAAGTTCAAAAATGCATAGTCAAGCAGGTGTTTTACATAGGAAAATGGATGTTAAACAAAAGTCGACGTTTCGGCAGTATGCCTTTCTGAAGAGATATCTGAGACTCAGGGTATATGCTAAGTAAGCGAAGTGTAAAGGGCTCCGGTGGGCACGCTAGGGGCGGCCAGGTAATATGCCAATGGGGGCTGTGGAGAAGAGGAATAAGCGTGGCGTCCGGAGGCTGGTGCGCTATGCCGGTTTAAATAGTTTAAATAGCTATGCCTGTATATATGTAAATAAATATCCTTTCTGCATTTAATGACCCCTATAGTGTGCAGTGGATCTATATATTTACTATTGATTGCATTTTCCACATTGCACCCGAATACACAATTGCTCCTTAGGTGTGCGTGACCCTTCCTTATATCGAGAAGCTTATGCAGACCTCATATCTCAGTGACCTTCTCTTCAGATGATATATAAGTAATGTAGTCAATAATATCTCCCCATTCTCAGGGAGGAGGACATCCTAGATTCTGTTTTACAGAATAGTTGTACTATTGTCTCAAGATGATCTGGATCTTTAGATATTATTTACCTAATTTATTCCAATCCAGAATTTCTTTCCGTTCTTGGTTGCAACATAAGTGGTTTTACACATGGCAGCCTCACCCCAGCAGAACATGTAAGTTTACTTTTACGAGGCAAAGCTTTTTCTGGCTCCGACATTCTGATCATGCTCCCATCATGTTGTTTATGTAGCCATATGTACTTTATGCCGACTGAAGTATGTAGGATGCACCAGAAGGAAATGAAAAAAAATGAATTTTGGAACATTTAAACGTAACATATCTCATGGAATGAGGCATGAGTGTCAGAATTCTGATAGCAATACTCTTAGAGGGGTATCTCACCATGCTGTTCCACAGGGTCACAAGCAGCTTCAGACGCTCTTTGCCTGGTCAGACTGTGGGTGGGTCCATAGCAGGGATTTGGCTACTTAACTCCTCTCCAACTAGTTGAGACAGTATATCGACATAAGTGCAGATTTAAAAGGGTTATCCGGGAGTTGAAAGATTTCATAGAACATTATAAACAGCATTTATATTGAAAAGCAAAGATATTCCACGACCTTCATGTGTTTCTATTTTTTATTTTGCCTCCTTATTTATCTAAGTGAAACCTCCTGCTTGTGGGAGTTTCATAGGTTTTCCAGCATCTCTTTCCTACAACTCCCAGACTGCATTGGTATCTAAGATTTACCTCCACCCCTATCACTGGTAGACATTGTGCTGATATTAGTGTGTAATCCCCCCAGCTCTGTCCTTTCTGTCATGATAAAGATGATAGCTAGGACTCATGAGTCACTGTGTAAACTGCATAGAGCTACAGTCACACATTTATGACAGCAATACACATCCCCCAGCTCTGAACTGCTGTCTTCTACAAAGTTTGATCAGTAGGATTCAAAGATAAACAAACTGTTACCCCCATCCCTGTAATTACGCTAATGTAATTACTTCTATTCACTTGCAAGCTACAGGCTGGAAAGAGTTATCTGCTCAGGTCACACCCACTACAGGGGAATGTTCCTGAGCTGAGCCTGGTTTCAAAGCCCACCCACTGAGTGTGATGTAGTGTTCAGTTGGGCCATGTGAACAATGAACATCACATGATTTGCATGGGATAGGGGGGAGGGGTGGACAGGGTCTTTGCCTGGTTTTGCAAAGCAGGACAGATGAATAGTTTTTAATAAGCATGAATTAAAACGTTTAATATACTACAGTTGTAAACCCTATAACAAATAAAAAGATAATCCTGGAGAACCCCTTTCATCCTTAGTAAACAAAGCTACAAGTGACCTGAGGAATGAAAACGATTGCTTACCTGTAAACAAAAGCTGATCTTGTTAGAGATAATGAGTCTGCTCCATCCGACCATGGTGAAGGGACTCCCTGCTCTCTGTCTAATTAGGATACTTGTGTGTACTCAGAACAGATAAAATCTCTCTTGTCTCCTGACCAAAGTAAAATTAAAAAGAAATGTATTTGTAACGGGTTGCGCCGCGGTCCGGGCCACGGACCGCGGTCGCACCCGCGTTCCCCATAACGGTCCCCGGCGTGACTGGGCGCCCGGACGCAAGGCCGCCGCGGCGCCACCCATCCATCCACTCACCTGGCCTTGCTCCCGTCCGGTCTCTCTCCCCTGCCGCCGGAATGCGCATGGCGCCCCCTAGCGCGCGCTCGTTTTTGTGAATTTAAAGGGACAGTGCGCCGGTAATTGGGGAAAATTCCCGGGGCCCGGTGTTCCTATATAAGTTTTTCCCCACTCACCCCCCCGGGCTGGTTTCTATGTTCCCGACCCTTTAGAGAAAGGGTTTCCCTTTAAAAGGTGTATTCCGTTTTCCCCCGCGTCCCCAAAAGGACCTCTCGCTACTTTCCCCAACCCGAACCTCTGCCCCCCTCCCCGACCTTCCCTTGCCTGCCAAACCCCCAAAACCCAAAACCTTTTGCCGCCTCCCCTTTGACCTTCTCCCTTTCCCACGACAAAGTTTCCTTGGCCCAAAAACTTTTCGTACCACGCTGCCCCTTTGGGCCCCGCCATCGCAAGAAAGTAAAGTCGGGAGGGACGCCCTGGTAGCCTCACCGCCGCGCAAGTCCATCCCGTTTTTGCGGGGGCTCGGGGGTAAAAAACCGGGGGGTTTACTTAGTTTCCCCCGTTCCCTGGCGGGGCTTAACAAAAAACGCTTGCGGTGGCCCGGGCGGATCCACAACCCCGGGCCCGCACAGTATTTGGCAAAAGCTTAAAATTAAGTGCCCCTACAAATGAAAAAAACTAACCCTTTTTAAGATAATGAGTCCTTTTCTGGAGTGAGCTCTACCCCATGGGACATCACTTTCCGTTTCTTTTTACTAATTAGATAGCAGAGATCTGGATGTAACCAAAGAAACATGGGAAATTTACGCAGACAGAAAAATCTTGTGCAGGACTTTTTTTTACAATATTGTTTCTATTTTTTCCCCCACGTCCTTTTGGGGTTTAAGGGACATGCACAAACTAATCCCCTGATCATTAGGGTAAGTTGGCTGCAATTAATTTATGGTTACCAGTTTAGAGATCCTGATGGTGCCAGTGTAGGAATCTTGTGTGTGTTGGTAACAGTATTAAAACCCTGATGGTGCCAGTGTAGATTCCCTGATGGTGTAGTGACCCTGATAGGTCCAGTGTAGAGACCCTGTGTGTGATGGCACCAATTTAGAGACCTTGATGGTGCCAGTGTAGATATCCTGTGTGCAATGTCACAAGTGTAGAGACCCTGATGGTACCAGTGTCGAGATCCTGTGTGTTATGGTACTGGTGCTGAGACCCTGATGATACCAGTATAGAGACCCTGATGGTGCCAGTGTAGATGTGCTCTGTGTGATGGCACCAATGTAGAGACCCTGATGGCACCACTGTGGAGATTTTGTACATCATGGTGCCAGTGTAGAGACCTTGTACGTGATGGTACCATTGTAGAGACCCTGTTGGTTTAGAGACCCTTTATAGGTCCAGTGTAGAGACCCTGTGTGTGATGGCACCAGTATTAAGACCTTGATGTTGCCAGTGTAGAGACCCTGTGTGTGATAGCACCAGTATTAAGGCCTTGATGTTGCCAGTGTAGAGACCCTGTGTGTGATAGCACCAATTTAGAGACCTTGATGATGCCTGTGTAGATATCCTGTATGCAATGTCACCAGTGTAGAGACCCTGATGGTACCAGTGTAGAGATCCTGTGTGTTATGGTACTGGAACTGAGACCCTGATGGTACCAGTGTATAGACTGAGATGCCAGTGTAGAGAGATATCCTCTCTGTACTGGCACCAATGTAGAGACCCTGATCATACCATTGTAGAGACCTTGTACGTGATGCTACCAGTATAGAGACCCTGATGTACTAGCATAGAGACCATGATGGTGCCAGTGTAGGGACCCTGTGTGGGATGGTACCTGGTGCAGAGATGGTCCATTGTAATGTTCCTGAAGGTATCAGTATAGAGACGTGGGGCGACATGTATGAATTTTGTCGCCCAGATGTCAATTTTATTGCGCACATTAGTAATGTAGAAAGCGCCTGAATTTAAGAACCTGTTCTACTACGGGTCTAGCTCCAAAATGACACCTCAGGCGCAGGAAAACCCCTTGTAACTTGGTCTGCCTGCTCCAGCATTAATGCGCCCAGTTTTGCCGTCCTCCAGTCATAAATGTGTAAACTCATATGGTTGTGGTGCGATGCACTCCACATGTTGGGTGTGTTACAAAGTGCTGCGGGCGCCTCATAATGCGCCTAATTTTGGAATGTGTCTGCTCATACATCTAGAGAACAGGGCTGCACCAGTTATTAGGTTGAAAGTACATCCGAATACTGGCCTGCTCATACATGTCGCCGGAAGTCTATCTGTGCCACATAGTAAAAAAGTAGAAAAGACTCTACAGAATTCCTGACAGCTCGGGCCGCGTATTATATAAAATAATTTTCCAATAATATAAAAGTGATATTAAATTACGTATTATAAAATTGATAATAACAGCATCTACCGTAAATCCTGTTATTGTAGTATTATCAGTGATTACGATGACTTTGAGGTCAGACACCACCTTTACCCTGGTCTGACTGTTCTTCTGCAGGTCATACATACAGGGCAGTGTAGAGCCAATACCACAAGTCTGGCTCAGGCACCACCTTTACCCTTGTCTGTTCGTCTGCAGATCATACATACAGGCGCAGTGTAGAGCCAATACCACAAGTCTGGTTCAGGCACCACCTTTACCCTGGTCTGGTCTGTTCTTCTGCAGGTTATACATACAGGGCAGTGTAGAGCCAATACCACAAGTCTGGCTCAGGCACCCCCTTTACCCTGGTCTGTTCTTCTGCAGGTCATACATACAGGGCACAGTGTAGAGCCAATACCACAAGTCTGGCTCAGGCACCACTTTTACCCTGGTCTGGTCTGTTGTTCTGCATGTCATACATACAGGGCAGTGTAGAGCCAATACCACAAGTCTGGCTCAGGCACCACCTTTACCCTGGTCTGGCTGTTCTTCTGACGGTCATACATACAGGGCAGTGTAGAGCGAAAACCACAAGTCTGGCTCAGGCACCACCTTTACCCTGGTCTGGCTGTTCTTCTGCAGGTCACACATAAAGGGCAGTGTAGAGCAAATACCACAGGTCTGGCTTAGCCACCACCTTTACCCTGGTCTGGCTGTTCTTCTGCAGGTCATACATACAGGGCAGTGTAGAGCCAAAACCACAAGTCTGGCTAAGGCACAACCTTTACCCTGGTCTGGCTGTTTTTCTGACGGTCATACATACAGGGCAGTGTAGAGCGAAAACCACAAGTCTGGCTCAGGCACCACCTTTACCCTGGTCTGGCTGTTCTTCTGCAGGTCACACATAAAGGGCAGTGTAGAGCCAATACCACAAGTCTGTGCTCAGGCACCACCTTTACCCTGGTCTGGCTGTTCTTCTGCAGGTCATACATACAGGGCAGTGTAGAGCCAATACCATAAGTCTGGCTCAAGCACCACCTTTACCCTGCTCTGTTCTTCTGCAGGTCATACATACAGTGCAGTGTAGAGCCAATACCACAAGTCTAGCTCAGGCACCACCTTTCCCTGGTGTGTTCTTCTGCAGGTCATACATACAGGGCAGTGTAGAGCCAATACCACAAGTCTGGCTCAGGCACCACCTTTACCCTGTTCTGTTCTTCTGCAGGTCATACATACAGGGCAGTGTAGAGCCAATACCACAAGTCTGGCTCAGGCACCACCTTTACCCTGCTCTGTTCTTCTGCAGCTCATACATACAGGGCAGTGTAGAGCCAATATCACAAGTCTTGCTCAGGCACCACCTTTACCCTGGTCTGGCTGTTCTTCTGCAGGTCATACATACAGGGCAGTGTAGAGCCAATACCACAAGTCTGGCTCAGGCACCACCTTTACCCTGGTCTGTTCTTCTGCAGGTCATACATACAGGGCAGTGTAGAGCCAGTACCACCAGTCTGGCTCAGGCACCACCTTTACCCTGGTCTGGCTGTTCTTCTGCAGGTTATACAAACAGGGCAGTGTAGAGCCAGTACCACAAGTCTGGCTCAGGCACCACCTTCACCCTGGTATGGCTGTTCTGACAGTTCTGAGCCTACTTTTGGTGTCCCACATTCATAAATGTGTCTAATCCTAGGAATATGGTTCGACGCCCCCAGAATGCTCCAAATCTTTGGCGCATGTTTTGCCAAGTTTTATCAATACAGGTTCGGGATACAGCTTTAAAGAAGACCAGTCAATAAGGATATAACACAGCTTTATTTTTACAATAGTCCAATAATAAATCAAGTCTGATTAAATGATAACAGAAAATTGTGAGATATTATGTACAGTTTGTAAGAGAAAAAATAGTTATTTACAAAGGTTTTAAGCACTTGCAAACTTCACCTGCAGAGTATTGCGTCATCGAATCCGGAACATCAATCATTAGAAGCCGTAGAATGGTGACGGAAACGAGGAACCCTCAGGGAGCAAACAACACAATCTATAAACGTCTCTATAATGGGTAAAGAGGCTTCTGCTTCTCATGGCTAATGTAACAGATTTATATATGGTACATAAACAAAATGGTGGACACGACCTAATGCTGTGTCAGCTTAAAAAATGCACAGGTGTTATTTGTCTATCTCACCCTCGACCATGGGGTGGCCAGCCCCAGAGTTCGAAGTTCGATACTCAAAAACACCTTCCAGACCGATGACCACTAGCCAGAAAAACATACAATGAATGAAGATAAGACTGTAATTCACTGCTTTGAATACACAAGGTGATGCCAAGAGTAAACATTCAGCTCATAAAATTCAGTAAACAAGTCAGCTCATAAAATAAACCAGACTTTGTGTAAACTTGCTTGTTGAGTAAGTCAGACTTTGTCCCAGAGAAGTGCAAGCCTTGTAATACAACATGAGTATAACAATGGAATGAAGGAATACATTGTATACAGCAACAGAGTACAATATATGCACAAATTATAGCAAAAATTATTCCAAAAATATAACGTAAATATCCAAAATCAGGCAACCAAGAAAACAGCCAATTACACCACTTACCATCATCTTGTGTCAGAGCTGATGATATAAATTTGATATAAGATAGAAATGATTCACAATAATTTGGCTCAATAGTCATTTATTTTGACTACCGTTACATTCCACTCCTGACTATTTGAGTCAAATTATGAATATCCTGGAAACTAATTAATTGTTGCTAAGTGCAGAAAGCAACATTGGCCACGGTTATAAGTTGAAAACAAACATTTTATAAAAAAAAATAAAATAAAAATAAATCTGAGTGTAAAAATCTCTTTAGTTTGTAGAAGTTGTTATCCTCTTCTTAAATCTTCTTAGACTGTAAAACAAGATGAGTGTAATGCAGGATAGTGCAGGGGTTATTGTGCCCTCACTACCTGGTTGATAACAAACAAGCTTGTCTCCGTCTTTGTGATGATAGGACTTGGGGTAGGTGCAGACATCAGAGCCCTTGGCTGTATCAATGCTGGTGCAAATGGGGCGGTCAGTGATCAGTGCTTGGAACAGACATGGATAAATACTTGCGCAAACATGGCGGTCAAGGCATCAGCTCCTCTTTGTGGTATCCTTTGTTGTCTGTGGCATCTCCTGGCACATTCTTAAACCCCCCTCTCAGTCATCGGGATCCTGGGCAATCTGTGTATTCTGAAGATGAACCTTAAAAACAAACTTGAATCTTTGCTGGTAATCACACAACAATGACACCATTCGTTGCAGTTGTCACGTATAGTTCGGCTGTGCGGGGTGGACATGGCACTGCACTCTGTTTGGTCTCAGTTACATTGCACATATAATGCTCAGTCACATGAGAGCAGTAGAGTAATCTGCTCTCCTCCAGTTTGATCTTCACCACCCCTGCAGTGAATAAATGTCACATAATAAGGAAGGTTGTTGTAATCCAACGATTGATTGGGACAATCCAATAATAATAAAAAAAACTCTGCCCTCATTGGCCTTTGAAACTTTCTGACAAAGCAAGAATGTACTTTAGAATAATAAAAATTCTGGTCACATGACAATCTAACCACTATTAAAATAAGATCCCTATAAAA
>JAODAL010033905.1:0-44971 GCA_025379985.1 Phyllomedusa bahiana | reverse complement strand
ATCGGTCGAGGGTCGATAGGACCATCATCACAAGATTTTTCGAGGGGTCATGGTAGATTTGACGAGGGCCATTAAAGTTAGGGAGGCAAAAACCCTTCATTTTTACAAAAAACAGGGCGGGAGAAGGGGAAATTTAAACTTTAAACAGTAAAAATGGATAGTGCTACATCTTAGGCAACACACTTGGGTTATAAAAGCCACAAAAAAAAAATCACAGCCATTCACATCCGTCTTGCACCACAGCAGGGACCCTTAAACCTGCATCCCCAAATTAAAAATGCCAGAAGGGCAGTATGATTTGAACATCTTTTTATTAAAATGGACATTGAAATCCCTGTCCGGGGCCCAGCATGACCCCCAAACCTGCATGACCCAGTTTTTAAAAAGTCCCGGAAAAGGATCTTTAACCACCTTTTAGTTTCACTGGGACTTGCTACCCTGCCCGGGGGCCACAGCATGACCCCCAAACCTGATGCCCCCCGATTAAAAAAGTGCCGGAAAAGGGTTTTCAACCCCATTTTAGTTTCACTGGATTTTGACTTCCCCTGTTGGGCCCGCGGCCCCCGATGCCCAAAAAAAAAGTCCGGAAAAGGGGGGTCTTTCCCAACCACCCCCCTTTTTTTCACTCATTGACTACCTGCGGGAAAATGGAAATTTTGGTCTCTGTCCGTGCTCCATATCCATGTCCTCTGAATAACCTCATTGGTCAGTTTTCCTTACCTCCCTTGTACAATTTAAGGGGAATTTTTTTTAACCCGCTATTTTTTACTGCAAGTTTTTTAGTAGTTTAATTCTGAAAAACATTTTTAAAATAGGATGGGAAACCCACAGCTTTTTTTCTCTTTTTTAATTTTATTAAAAGGGTTTTTCAATAAGGGATTGATAGCTATGTTAAAGATCTTGGCAAAAACAAGTCATTTTGCAATATGTGTCCATTAACAGTGTCCTACCTATTCCTGTTTCTGACAGCACCATCACCCTTGAGCCACTCTTGACAATTGTGAACAACAAATGTCTGTTAGGAAACAAATTTTTTTATAATAGGCCTGTAGTTTAGCTGCATGTCACAGCAAATCCCCCCAAAAATCCAACGCCTGACCCTTGAGCCACTTTGGAAAATTGTGAAGAACAAATGTCTGTTAGAAACAAGTTTTTTTAGAATAGGACCTGTAGTATTGCTGCATTTCAAAAACCCCAAAAAAGCATGAACCCAAAGAAAAAATTTTAAAAAATTATAAAAATGATTTCTCAGCACTTTAAAAATTTTTGAGGAAGGAACCCAAAACTTAGAAGCCAACATTTTGTTCAAAGGACCTGATATGCTGATTCCAAAAAACCCCCCCAAAAAAATTAAAAAGACCTCAGCCACTTTAAAATTGGGGGGGGAAAATGCCTAAAACCCCATTTTTTATAAGGCCCTATTTATCTGATTCAAGCACATGACCCAAAAAATTATAAATTGATTTACCCACTTTAAAAATTGTGAGGGAAAAATGCCACTTAAAGCCACATTTCGTTCCAAAGGACCAAAATTTTTTGCTGTATTCACAGCAAAAAAAAAAATTTTGGACTTCAAAAAAAAACCCATTAAACTTTTTGCCAAAAAAAACTTTTCTAAAAAATAAAAAAGGGGAAAATTTTAAAAAATGGGGAATCGGTGTTGTCATAAAACCTTTGTGTTTTTACAGTCTCCTAAGCAAACAGAAAAATGAAAATTGGGAAAAAGGAAAAAAAATTGCAGTAAAAAATGTCTTTTAAAAAAAAAAGTTTTAAAGGGCCCTTTTCTGTTTGAAGGGGAATTTGAAGTAGCGGAAACTAATCGGTGACTCGGCAAGGGGGCCCACAACTCATCAGAGATCCATGCCTGATTCATCTTGATGAAGTCAAACGATTTCCCCTTATCTGTGGAAAGCCGGATGCGTTTGTCTGTAATGACTCCTCCAGCTGTGCTGAAGGTCCGCTCAGATATGAGCTGGCTGCTGGGCAGGACAAAAACCTCTATGGCGTGGCGAGCGAGCTCGGGCCAAATTTGTCCATTTTGGATACCCAGAAGTCTATTGGGTCCGGAACACATCCAAAATAAATAAAGTGTTGAGAGGCAGATAGTCGTGCACCATGATCTTAAGCTGGTCTCTGTGTGGTTGATGTGTGCCCTGCATTGCATGCGTTGGTGAGGTGGTAAATAAGATTGCCAGAGGTCACCCATTAGGCTTCTGCCACCTTGCCTGCTGCTGCCGCTACGGCTACTTGGCACTCTACTGCTGTCACGTCGCTGATGTTGTTCCACCGTGACATTTGGGGAGTGAAGCAGACGCAACCCGGATGTCTCCAGTTGAAACCAATCAGCAAGGTCTCCAGTTCCGGGCATTTTACTCTCTATTTGGGTGGGTGGAAGGAAAGTGCTGAGTTTTGTTTTGTACCGGGGATCCAGGAGGGTGGCCACCCCGTAACTGTTGTTCATTTTGATGGCCTTAATGCGAGGATATGTTGGAGGAAATGGAGAATCCCAAACACTCATGTGAGGGATGGAGCCTTGATTTCCCAAGCCTCTGGGTCGAGGGGGAAATAGCAAAATTTCCTAAATTTTTCCCCTCCTCCCCCTAAAATTTGGGGCCCAAACCCTCTTTCCAAGGCGGGGGACTCGGTAACGTCGGTTTTTTAGGAAAAACCTCCTCCTCCCCCCTCCCTTTCCCCCGGCACCCCTTCAACACAGCCCTGATTTGGGCCTAAAGATGATCCCACCCTGAGAGCGGGGGGGCCCCAAAACTTGATTTAGCCCGGACCCAAAAACCCCTGCCTAATAAAGCCCGATAAAATTGTGAAACTGTAGGGCCTTGTGGTTTTGATGGAGAAAAAGGACGTGCCCGGCATCTTTTCGGTCTCCCCCTTTCCGTCCTGGGGGGGCCCTTTTGTTTCGAGTGCCCAAACAAATCTTTCCCAAAAACTAAGTTCCCCCCCCAAAAAAAAATGCTCAGGTTGAAAAGGGCATTGTCCGCACTGATTTTTTTTGGGGGTTTTCTTAAAAACGGGGCAAGGATGGTGCAAGTCTTTCACCTGCCTCCATCTCGGGGGCCTAAAACACCCCAGGTCCCCCCGCTGCTTTCAGGCCTTGTGTCACTTCGAACTGCGTAAGGCATTGCGCTGCTCCCCACAATCGGGGAAAGCATGTGGAGGGGGGAAATTTCCAGCGTGTTGCCACGTAAAACAATGAGACGGTTAAACGGGGGGGGCCCCGGGCCGCCCCCCCCCCGCTGAAAACCCAAAAGCCAGGCGGGACGAAGCAGGGGGGCGAAGGGCGGAAGTGCGAACTAGATTTCGACCCTTCCCTTCAGCAGGAAGCCCCAGACCCGGGTAGCTTTTTTAAAAATTTTTGGACCCCCGGGGTTAAATGACATTGCCAGGAAAGGGATGTGCCCCAGCTTACCGATTTTTAAGGGGGGCCCAGAGATTTCCCCCTTTAAATTCCACACCCCCCTTCCCGGGAAACAAGGTTTTGGGCCACCCGCCAGCGCTCGGTTCTTTGGGGTTGGAAGCCGTCCAAAATCCTGACCTGTGTGGGGGACGGTCCCCAAAAGGAAGTTTAAAATTTAAAACGGCAGGTTTTTTGGGGCACGTGATGCCCCCAGGGCCCTTGGGGGAAAAACCCCTGCACCACCCCTGAGTTTTAAAGAGCGTGCGCCGACCCTTGAGAGCCACTTCACCCCAGGAAATCCCCCCAGTAATCTGTCCCAGAAAATTTTGGGGCCTTGGCCTTGTTACAAACCCAATGTGTCGGGGGTTAGATGGACTTTCCGGCCCCCGTTGCAGACAACGGCTTAAAATTTTAGGGGACACGGGGGCTGGAGGGCGGGAAAGGCTTTTTTGGAAAAGAAATGCCTGCTGGGCATTTTGGTTTTGGGGGGGCGGGAAGGGGGCCAATGAGTGGGGAAACCCCATCTGTGTCCCCCAGAGGGAAAAGGGGCAACTTTCCCAAAGGGCCCAAAAACCCTGGAAAATCCCCGGCCCTTCCCGGGCCCTTTTGGCTTTGGGAGGGTTTTGGGGTTTAAAAAGTTTTTTCTTCTGCTCCCAAACCCGGGAAAGCAGAAGGCGGCTGCTAACTGGCCGCTGTACGGCGTGCAGGTCTAAAAATTTGGGGAAGGAAAAGGGGTAGGATGGGTCTTGGTGGTGTGGGGGGGTTATCGGGCGACGGTGGAGCTAAAGGGAGGCTGACCCCTGATAATGTCTGAGAGACAGGGGGCAGTGAGGAAGTTTTGGGGTGGGGAGGAGGGGACGCGGAGACAGAGGGGTGACTGGGGTTGGAGGACCGGGGTCTTTTGGGCCTTTTTGGGCCAAGTGTTGCCCCCCATTTAACTCATGCATTCGCTGCATGTGGCTAGACATGTTGGTGGTGGTTAAAACCTAAGTTCTTCCCTCTATTATGCGTTTACGAAAAAGGGCATATGACATCGTGGATGAATCAGAGGCTTGCTCAAAAAAGGCCGGGTTTGAGAGGCCCGGGCCTTTTTTGACGGGTAAGCGAGGAGGGGGGTTTTTCGCTGCCCGTGGGGGCGGAATCTATCAAGGATTTCTGCGACCCCCCCTCTCCCTTTTTGGGCGGGCCCCGTACTGAACTCCCCCATGTCTTTCCCTTGTCAGTATGAAGCGCTCGCAAGCAAATTTGCTGAAAAGACCCGTTGGTCCCCAATGTCGTCATCATCATCATCAACACGGTATTCGTCGTCCTGACATTCTGATCCCCGGGGCTGCGGGTAAAGCAAGAGGGATGAAGGCATTGCGACGCCGGGATTTTTGCCCATTTACCGGCTTCCCTTTCCCCCTTTTGATGGCACAGAAATGGGCGTCAGAGAGAGAAAAAACACTCTTTGGGCCTTTTTATCTTTTAAAATGCTTTTGACCCCAAAAAGATTTTGTCATCAAAAAGGCTTTAAAAAAATGGATTATCCACAGTGGTGGGTACACGAGTTGACATTTGGGCTGCCTTCGTTTGTTGGACGGATGCTGATGATGCTATGACGACATCGTGGGCCCTGACTGGGGGGGACGAGTAGGTAAGACTGCTGGATGCAGGGTTTCATTAACCACTGAAAAACGATTGGGGACGTTTTTCGTTACGAGTTACAGGGCCTGACCCAGCGATGACAGGCCTGACGGTCCTGAAACGACAATCCACTGGCTTGGTTTTGTGCCCGCACTGGAAGGAGCACCTTCTCTCGTCCTTTCTCCCTTCCTAACCCCCCCTTTGCTGCTTACCACCTGCATTTTGCTCCATGTTAGAAAAATAAAAAATTTTAGAGGGTTTGGAAAAAGTTTTGGAATGTCTCTTATAGAAAGATGGCAAATCAAGATATTCTAAAAACCCCTTCAATCAAAACAAAATTACGGGGGATTAAAAAATTTAACTCCCAAGGGGGGCTTTTTCAAAAAATTGGACGGGGAAAAAGTGCTTTAAAAACAGTTTCTAAAATTTTATACGGAAAATTTAAAAGGTATTTTTGGAAAATATAAATTCACTTTTTGGGGGACTACAAAATTTGTGGTTTTAAAAATTTAAACTGCAAGGGGGCTCTATAAAAAACAAATCGGACTGGGCAAAAGTGAAAAAAAAAACATGTATCTGAAATTTTATCCCGGATAAAAAAAAAGGTATTTTTGGAAACCTATCAACTCGTGGTGATACACAGTTGCGGGAAATTCAAATTTAACTGAAAAGGTGGCTCTATCAAAATCGGGAAATGGGCAAAAGTCAAAAAACACGTATCTGAAATGTATTGGATAATAAAAGGTTTTTTTGGAACCAAAAAAAAGTAACTTTTGGTGACTACACAAATGCTGGTTTAAAATTTTAACTGAAAGGGTTGGCTCAAATCAACAAATCGGGGACTGGGAAAAGAGTGCAAAAAACACTTTATTTTAAATGTATAAGGATAATCAAAGGTTTTTTTTGGCACCTATCAATTCCCCTGTGGTGTTTTTTAAAAATTTGGTGTTTTAAATTTTAAACTGAAAGGGGTACCTCTATAAAAAAAATTGGACTGGGCAAAAATTTCAAAAAAAAAGTTTTTAAAATTGTTACGAATAATTAAAAGGTATTTTTGGGAAACCTATCAACCTGGGTTTGATTTAAAAACAAATGCTGGATTAAATTTTAACTGCAAGGGGGGCTTTATTAAAAAATTGGACTGGGCAAAAGTGAAAAAAACAGTTTTCCGAAAGGTATACGGATAATAAAAATTTTTTTGGGACATTTCAATTAAAATGTGGTGACTACAAAATTGTTGGTTTTCAAATTAACTGCAAGGAAACCTCTATCAAAAAATCGGGGATTTGGGCAAAAGTAAAAAAACACGTATCTGAAAAGTATAGGATAATAAAAGGTTTTTTTGGGCCCCCTATCATTTCCCCTTGGTGATCCAAAATTTTGTGGATTCAAATTTAACTGCAAGGTGGCTCTATCAACAAATCGGGAAAGGGGCAAAGTCCCAAAAAAAAAGTATCTGAAATTGTTTTGGGGATAATAAAAGGTTTTTTTGGGCCCCTACCCAACCTGTGGTGACTACACAGTTGCTGGATTAAAAATTTAACTGCAAGGGGGTTTCTATCAAAAAAATCGGGGAATGGGCAAAAGTCCCAAAAAAACAAGTATCTGAAATGTATAGGGATAAAAAAAAATTTTATATTTGGCCTTTCAACCTGTGGTGATACACAGTTGCTGGTTTTCAAATTTAATTTCAAGGTTGGCTTTTATAAAAAAAATTGGGAAAGGGGGCAAAAGTGCAAAGAAAAACGTGTTTTAAAAATGTATACGGATAAAAAAAAGGTTTTTTTCGGCACCTTCAATTCCCCTTGTGGGGGAATAGCCCAATTGTTGGATTAAAATTTAATGAAAAGGTACCTCTATAAAAAAAATTTCTGGGACTGGGAAAAAGTGAAAAAAAAATTTTTTCCCTAAAATTTTGTTATAGGGGAAAAAAAAGGTTTTTTTTTGGAAATATCAACCTTTTGGTGACTACAAAAATTTTGTGGATTAAAATTTTAAAACGGCAAGGTGGCTCTTAAAAAATCTGGACTGGGCAGAAGCCCAAAAAACACGTATCTGAAATTATAGGATAAAAAAAGGGAAATTTGGGGGGGCACCTATCAATTCATCTGTGGGTTACAAAATTTTTTGGATTCAAATTTAACTGAAAGGACCTCTAAAAAAAAATCGGGAGGGGGCAAAATTTCCCAAAAAACACATTTTAAAAATGTATACAAAATAATAAAATTTTTTTTTTTGGTCCCTTTATAAAACCTGGGGAAAACTCCCACAATTGCTGGATTAAAATTTTAACTGAAAAGGGGGCTCTTAAAACAAATCTGGACGGGGCCAAAAAAGCCCAAAAAAACACGTTTTCTAAAAATGTTTATGGATAAAAAAAAGGTTTTTTTGGCCCCTTTTAAAATTCTCTGTGGTGACTACACAATTGTGGTTTTAAAATTTTAAACTGAAAGGGTGGCTCTTTCAAAAAATTGGAGGGCAAAAGTGAAAAAAACAATTTATTTGAAATGTATAGGTAACCCAAGGGTTTTTTTTGGCACCTACCAATTCAATGTGGGATACAAAAATGCTGGATTCAAATTTAACTTGAAAAGGTGGCTCAAACCCAAACAAATCGGGGATGGGAAAAAAGTGCCCAAAAAAACACGTACTAAAATGTATACGAATAATAATAGGTTTTTTGGAAACCTATAACCTGTGGTGACTACAAAAATTGCTGGATTAAAATTTTAAAACTGCAAGGGGGGCTCTATCAAAAAATTTGGGAAATGGGAAAAAGTCCCCAAAAAAAACATGTGTCTGAAATTTTTTATGAAAAATTAAAAGGTATTTTTGGCCCCTATAAACCTGTGGTGACTACACAGTTGTTTTTTCCCAAATTTAACTGCAAGAGGGGCCTCTATAAACAAATCGGACTGTGCAAAAGTGAAAAAAAAACACGTATCTGAAATGTATACGGATAATAAAAGGTTTTTTTTGGCCCCTATTTTTCACCTTGGTAAATCCCCCCCCCCCCTCAAATTGGGGATTCAAATTGAACTGAAAGGTACCTCTATAAAACAAACTAGACGGGGCCCAAAATTTGCAAAAAAAAAAGTGTCTTAAATGTATAGGAAAATAAAAGGTTTTTTTTTGGCCCTATCAATCCACCTGGGGTTTGATACACAATTGCTGGTTTTAAAATTTAACTGAAAGGGGTACCTCTATCAAAAAATTCTGGATGGGCAAAGTGCAAAAAAACGTATTAAAAATGTTACGGATAAAAAAAAGGTATTTTTGGCACCTACCCAATTCCCCTGTGGTGACTAAAAAATTGGGCTGGATTCAAATTTAACTGAAGGTTTGGCTCTATCAAAAAATTGGACTGGAAAAATTTAAAAAAAAAAACAAGTATCTGAAATGTATACGGATAAAAAAAGGGTATTTTTGGAAACCTATAAACCCTTTGGGGGTGGGCCCTACACATTTTGCTGGATTCAAATTTAACTTAAAGGTGGCTCTTTTCAAAAAATTTCTGGACTGGGAAAAAGTGAAAAAAAACAGTGTTAAAAATGTATACGGAAAATAAAAGGTATTTTCGGACCTATAAATTCCCCTGTGGTGATACCAATTGTTGGATTAAAATTTAAATGCAAGGTACCTCTTATCAAAAAAATTGGATGGGCAAAAGTGAAAAAACACGTATCTGAAAATGTATACGGATAAAAAAAGGGTTTTTTTTGGCACTATCAACCTGTGGTGACTACCCCCGGTTGTAGATTAAAAATTTAACTGCAAGTGGCTTTATCAAAAAAAATTTTGGACTGGGAAAAAGCCCAAAAAAAAACAGTATTAAAAAGGGTTTTATGGTAATAAAAGGTTTTTTTGGCCCCCTATCAATTAAATCTGTGGTGACTACAAAATTTTGTGGATTAAAATTTTAAACCTGCAGGGGTGGCTCTATCAAAAAATTTGGAGGGGGAAACCCAGTGCAAAAAACACGTATCTGAAAGGGTATACGGATTTCAAAGGTATTTTTGGCCCCTATAAATTTTCCCTGTGGTAAATTTACACAATTGTTTGAATTAAAATTTTAACTGAAAGGTACCTCTATCAACAAATCTGGACTGGGCAAAAGTGCAAAAAACACGTATCTGAAATTGTTTTACGGATAATAATAGGTTTTTTGGGCCCACCTATAAACCCTGTGGTGACAACAAAATTGTGGATTCAAATTTAACTGCAAGTGGTTTCTAAACAAATTGGACTGGGCCCAAATTTGCAAAAAAACTTTGGTTTTCTGAAATTTTATATGTTAAAAAAAGGGTTTATTTTTGGCACCTATAAATTTTCACCTGGGGTGACTACAAAATTTTGGCTGGATTCAAATTTAACTGCAAAGGGGTTTATCAACAAATCGGGAAAGGGGCCCAAAAGCCCAAAAAACACTTTATCTGAAATGTATACGGAAAATAAAAGGTATTTTGGCCCCTATCAATTCACCTGTGGTGACTACACAATTGTGGATTTTAAAATTTTTCCCTCCCAAGGTGGCTTTTATCAAAAAAATTTCTGGACTGGAAAAAAAGTGCAAAAAACGTATTAAAAATGTATACGGATAAAAAAAGGGTTTTTTTGGCACCTATAAACCTTTGTGGGGGACTACACATTTGGGTGGATTAAAATTTTAAACTGAAAAGATGGTCTATCAAAAAAATTGGGGACTGGGCAAATGTGAAAAAAAAAACACGTATTGGAAAATGTTACGGATAAAAAAAGGTATTTTTGGCCCCTTTATCAATTCACCTGTGGTGACTACAAAAATTGCTGGATTCAAATTTAACTCCCAAGGTGGCTCTATCAACAAATCTGGATGGGCAAAAGTGAAAAAACAAGTTCTGAAATGTTTGGATAAAAAAAGGGGTTTTTTTGGCCCCTATCAAACCTGTGGTGTTACACAGTTGCGGATTAAAATTTTAAAACTGAAAGGGGGCTCTATCAAAAAATCTGGCCCGGGGCAAAAGTCCCCAAAAAAAAAGTGTTTTGAAATGTTTTAACGGATTAAAAAGGTTTTTTTTCGGCCCTATAAATTTCCTGTGGGACTACAAAAATTGTTGGATTAAAATTTTAAACTGAAAAGGTACCTCTATCAACAAATTTTGGATGGGAAAAAGTGCAAAAAACACGTATCTAAAATGTATACGGACAAAAAAAGGTTTTTTTTGGGCACCTATCAATTCACTGTGGTGACTACAAAATTGTGGATTAAAAATTTTAAAACTGAAAGGTTTACCTCTATAAACAAATTGGACGGGGCAAAAGTGAAAAAACACTTTATTTTAAAAATGTTTTACGGATAATAAAAGGAAAATTTTTTGGGCCCCTATAAAATGTGGTGACTACACAATTGTGGATTAAAAATTTAACTGCAAGGTACCCCTATCAAAAAAAGATAAACGGGGAAAAAAATTAAAAAAGAACCCCTATCAAAAAAGTATACGGATAATAAAAGTGGAGTTTTGAAACGTAACAAATAGCCCTGAAAGTTTTAAAAAAGTTTGTATCCAAAATATAATTTCGGGCCCTCCCCCAAACCCAAAAGTAATATTTAAAACATTTAAAACTGTTAATAAAAAAAAGCTATTGCATGCAAGTTTTGCAATACAGTACAATATCCAGTATTTTTAAAAAAGAATTGTTATGTTCGCCCGGGGGCCCCCCCCCCCCCCCCCCCCCCCCCCCCCCCCCCCCCCCGCACTCACCCATGATTTTTACGGGGTAGTTTGGCTCCTTTAAAATTCTCCCCTAACTACCTAAAATCTGAAAATCTTGTTCTAATGAGTTCTAAGGATCACAGCTAAAATAGGGGGCTGTTCTGTGAGAAAATAGAATAATTTGACCTGAGCTGTTTGATAGAGGCAGAGCGCAGCCCTTACTGCTTTGAGATACTGAAAACACTGATCATGAACTGGAAAGGGCTGTTCTTTTTAAAAAAAGGTCATGTGTTTTTTCCCCAAACCCAATCGCAACCATACCCCACCCCAAAGTCATGATTTTCGCAACACTTCTCCCCCTTGTTTATTCTGTAAGGTGATTTGTGGCCGCCAAAATGAAAGGAAGGGGGCCGAAAATGGCGCGATATTAATAGATTTGAAACAGTTTTTAAACCCTTTTTTATGGCGTTTTTAAAAAATCCGAACGCGTAAATACGGTGCCGGATTTCAACTTTGCCCGATAATAATCGTAAAACCTTTAATAAAGAGTTTTGTTTGACCTTATTAAAGAAATATTTTAGTTGGAAATCTAAAAGGGTGAACGTTTGGGAAGGGAGGTCTGCCCCCCAAAACAAGGTCGGGCTTTTCCTTCAATCGCCCAATCCGCAATGACCTGGTGACTCGCAAAGGGGTTTTGTTTTTTTGCCGCCAAAACAATTTTAGGTGAACCCCGGGGGGAAAAGCGGGGGTTTTTATCAGGGATTGGGAAAAAAAAGGGTCCTTTACGGTAAATTTTGGCTTTGTGAAATTGTTATGTGAGTGAGTTTGGTCAGTGTGTGCCTTGTGCAAAATGAGGTGGGGAAGTCAGTCCGAGAAGGAAGTCCAGGTCCAGGCATTAGAGATGGCATTAAAAAGGGTTGCGGGGAATTAGGGGGGATTATGCCCTTTGGGAAAGGGTTTTATAAAACCCATCTAAATACCTCGGGGCCCGGGATTTTCCCCCCAGGAAAATTTATTTATGATAACTTGTTTTTTTGAGTTGAAAAAGGTCTTCCAAATTGGGGCCCCCGAATCGGCAATTTGGCAAAAACGGTTGATAGGAGATGAGTGCCTGCACTTAGAGTGGCGGACAGGCGACAGGTTATATAACCGTGAATAAAATGCATGAAAAGATTGGGCAATATCTCGAGTACAATGGACTGTGGCACCTGAGGCATTTTTAATAGATGGAACATAAGACTGAGCCATGTGATCCCGCATAGCCCTAGCCAACATACGTCCACATTTGTTTCCAGATTCGTAGAACTTGCTATGATATCTTTGAATTAGGTGACCCCAGGCCGATTCTAAAAGTCTCTTGACCTCCAGAGGCGCTTCCTGTAACTCGCGCAAAATAGAGGTCGAAAGCGCTTGTTTATGGGCTAGTTCCAGAGAGGAGACCCTGGAAAGTGCCTTAGTGAGGGATGCAATTCCTCTTTTTATTCTACAGCCATGCTTTATGAATATCGCCCTAAGGACACATTTAAGGGCCTCCCAATGAACTATAGGAGAGGAGCAATCATGAGTGTGACATTCTACAAATTGTGTTATGGCTTTATTCATGTCAGCGACACACGGAGGATCCAAGAGGAGCGACTCATTCAGCTTCCAATTCCAAGCACTCGTAGTTAGATTAGGCAGCCGAAGCGAGCAGAACACGGGAAAGCATGATCAGACCATAAGATATTTCCTATGATTGTGGTCGATAGCCAAGAAAGGGCAGAGTGCTGGACCATGACATAGTCTAAGTGACTATACGAGCCATGAGGGGAAGAGAAAAAGGTGTAATCTCTATCTGCAGGGTGTTGGAGCCTCCATGTGTCGCATAACTGAATTTGGGGGGGAAGGTTTTTTTAAACCTTTTGATTATGGAATAAAGAGATAGACGTTTTTCCAGACGAGTTGTCAAGGTAGATCTAGGGTTAAGTTAAAATCCCCACACAACAACACCGTCCCCCGGATTAAGGGGAGCGAGCGATCCAAAAGACTCACGAAAAAAGAAGCCTGGTTCACATTGGGCGCATAAGCATTTATTATCGTGAATACCTGACTTCCCACCAAAATAACCAAAATGAGGAAACGGGCCTCCGGATCAACTGTACAACTAAGAACCTGGTCGGCAAGGGAACGGTGAATAGCAATAGCCACCCCCCTGGACCTGGACTGAGAGATGTTGGCGAAGTGCCAAGAGGTGTAATGTTTGTTTTTGATGACTGGAGCATGGAAAATTTTAAAATGCGTTTCTTGCAAACACACAATGTGTACCTTCCGTCTATGAAAGTGATGTAGAATCTTTTTTCTGGCGTGTTGAGGCCCTTCGCGTTGAACGAAGCAATCTGTAAGTCCGCCATACTGGGGAACCACGTACAGCAACCCTGAGGAGACTAAACAAAAAAAAGGGGAAGAAAAAGAGAAGGAAAAAAAAAAAAAAACCCTTGGGAAAAAGAGAAGAGGGGGTGGGGAGGGAAAAAACGAGAGGGAAAGAAGGGCTAAGGGAAGAAGAAACACACAAAAAAAAAACAAAAGGCGGTGGTCACAAACCTGCCACTCAACTAGGTGTGGTAAAACACTAAAACGGAAGTCCTGTAAACCTGAACGAAGTCAGGCCAGGAGTTCCACCTACTGGGGAGATATGGTAGTGCCTGAGAATCTAGGAGAGAACTAAAGGAAACACTGAACTAGAGCGCTACCAGGCCTAGGCAATGAAAAATTAACTACACAGCATCTGGCTTTAACTAACACACAACCAGGGGGAAAAAGAGAAAAGAACCCCATGGGTACTGCCATGAAGATTAAAGGATGTCTCTAAATCCTTTCCTCTTTGGTGTGTACCAGAAGGAGGGGAATGTGCACACAACGTGCAATGAATTTTCAAAGCACCATATCTAAGAATCAGGAGGGCTCTCTTCCTCCAACTCGGGAGCGTCCAGCAGACATTACAGGACTTTTAGGAGGAGGAGAGGCCACAGCAACTGTTCGTTTCTGGGAATGTGTCAGAGAGTTCTTCTGGCGTTGATCCCGTGGCGGCAGGTTGCTGGAGGAGGCAGGAGCTTCTTGCGCACTGCGCTTACGTTGGGGTTCCCTAGTTGTCAAAGTGAGCAACATGGGCCAGTCCGGAAGCTTAAGGTTTTGGATATTTAAAGTCCGCAATACGGGTGGCAGATCCTCAGGAGAGCGGATAATCAATGTCTGCTGGTCCAGGCGGACATATAGGGCGAAAGGAAACCCCCAGTGAAAAGAGATGTCTCGTTCCCGGAGAATGTCCAAGAGCGGCTTCAGAGTTCCTCGCTGGGCTAGGGTGAGTCTGGACAAGTCTTGAAGGATCCTAATTGGTGACGACTGATATGTCACTGTTTTACGGCGTCGGGCTTCATAAAGAATGTCTTCTTTTATTGCGAAAAAATGGATCCTGCAGATCACATCTCTGGGGCGAGGATCCTCAGGATTGGGAGGCTGGAGTGCTCTGTGGGCCCTGTCAATTTCTATGTGAGCAGATGGAGGCCGGCCCAGTAAGTCATTGAATATGGAAGACAATACCATAAATAGCTCTGCATTGGGGGATAGTTTCAGGTAAACCCTCTTATGCGCAGGTTGTTCTCCTACTCTGTTTTAAATTTGTCATCCATATGATGTTGGAGCGTAAGAATTTGAGCGGAGTTCTTAGACACCACCTCGGTGAGGGAGGATAGGGACGAAGATGTTTGAGCTTGAGCTTGATCCAAGTCCGTCACTCTAGTATTGAGAGAGGACACTTCAGCACGAAAGTGGGAGAGTTCCTGCCTACACTCTCCATTTTTGTTTGGAAAGTGAAGAAATTTCGCTCTTGACGGTAGGGACTGGATAAGAGGCGTAGATCTGCCAATGTCGCTAGCCTGTTTTTCGTCTGGTGTTAGCAGAGTCAGCAGGTTTTGGTTGAGCGCCCCCACTTGCAGAGAAGAATACTGTGAACGTTGGAACACGGACGGTGTGCTGTCCATTTCTGTCAGAAGGTACCTATGGGCCGGTTTAGGTTCGCTAGAGCCCGGAGGTCCTGGCCTCCAGTGATTGGCGGTTATAGTAGAAAGTCTTGAGGCTTAGAAGTCCCCGGCAAGGAGGAGAGAGAAAGGGCTTGCTGATGTACAGGTGATATGCCCCAGGAAGAGCCCGATGACCAGTGTGGGGAATGTATATCCACTCGCGGCCCTTCCACAACGGGTGGGGGAGGGGACCGACGAAAGGGCCCTGGGACCAGGTGGAGATGACATGTCTGAGACGACGCCAGGGCCGGCATATAGTCCCACAGATGGATGATCAGGTGCCCGTAGTTTAGTCTCTGGGACTGCAATGGGGTACCCTCTTTGGGGGTCGGCTGCACAGCGCATGACAGTAGGCTCCCGTAACTCCTGAAGGGATGAGCTGGAAAGTCCCTTTGAAGTAATTGGAGATACAGGGGTTAATGTGTGGATTGCAGGGGGACTCCCTGAAGCTGGACTGGCAGCAGGATGCAGACTGTGTGCTGGCATGAAGCCTGGAGCTGGGAGAGCACGGGCTGTTTCAGAGCTGGTGAGATGAGGAGGCTGCAACCATCCCTCAGTGCTGGCTCCTGTCTGTGTTACAGAAGCAGGGCTTATGGCGCCACTACTCCTCTCTCCCCCCCAAAGTCCCGGGCATACTGGCGGCGCGGGTCGCGTGCGGGGAGTCCCCGCTTTTCCTCTGCTCCTCCCTATACTCACTGCGAGTCTCGGTGAGTGAATGCTGCTTGGAGGTTCCTGGGCAGGAGGCTGATGCGGGTGTGTGGCCCTCCGCGTCCCCCGGAGCAGCCGCGCTCTGTGCGGCCATGCGGCCACGGCCATTTTCCATGCCTCCACCGCCGCGCGGGAGGAGAAGGCGGCCGTGCCGGCGAAACAAAGGCCTCGCTGTCGCCCTGGACCGGTCCCGGGCGTGGCACTGCCTTCGCCCTCTGTCTCCTGGTGCTTTTCCCCATGTTGTGGTGCCGGATTTCGCCAAGAAAAGGCAGCCTAGGCGAGGAGCTCAGACCAGCATGTCCAAAAAGGCAGTACCAGCACTTCAAAAATATGTAGAACAGAAGGTGGACCAGTCCTTGAGCTTATCAGTTTGTTCTAAGATGCACGGCAGCGAGGACATGTGGAACTGTAACTATGGGCAGGGCCAGTACAGTCCTTTATGGCCCACTGTGTGAATGTGCTTCCTGCCCAGCCACAACCAACAACTTGGACAGGAGACGGGGCCCCTTTCTCCTCCACGTTGTCAAACTGCTTCTCCTTTCGCTAATGTCCGCCTCCTCCTCCAACCATCACCTCAGGCTCCATCAAAACCACATTGTGTAGGTCACAGCGGTGTCACGGGAGTTCTACACCTGGCTTGCCTCGGCGAACAAAGTCACACAGGTGAGGAACTGCTCCGCGTCATGCAGCAAGAAATTGATGTGTGGCTTTCTACGAGCTAACTGCAAATCGGAACCATGGGAATGAACAATGGGAGGAAGATGGTGTCCGCACTTTACCGAGCAGGGATGGTCCGTGCGCCATGCTGGTTTCAATCTGGTTGTGAAAAGGTTCCTGAAGTCTTCCACCGATCTTCATCCATTCCTACAAAGCCAGGCACACCCTTCTCAAGTTGCAGTGCCAGAATGGCCTACCACCCATTGGATTTCCAGCCTGCACAGTTTGGACCGACTGTATGAACAGAGAAAGGCCATTAACGATTTTTTGATGATCCAGGCGGACAGGAGTACTCCCCTGTGTAACTTTGATGTCAGCCAGTGGCAGATCATGTGTGACGCCTGCCATTTGCTGAGGCTGTTTGAGGAGCGGGCATTTTTTGTCAGTCACCAGGACTACGGAATGAATAACGTCTAGAGATGGGCGAATTGATTCTAACAAAGTGGAATCCGTTTAGAATTTCGGGAAAACTTCGATCGGGTGAACGAAGTGTGCTTTTGATTGATAAAATGGCTGCGAGCACATGGCGTTACATGGGGCAAAGCACTCTGGGAGGAAGAAGGGCATAGCCTGCATGACATGTGCAGAGATGAAACCAATCAGAGACCGGCGGGATTCTGTGACGTCACCGCACTATATAAGTCCGGGCTCGATGCTGGGAGCTCACACTCCTCTCACTGTCCTGATCAGGGAAGGTGCTGCGGCGGCTGATTGTGATAGCTCTTACTGAAGAACTGATTTTTATACAGCGATTTTTGTGGGGGTCTCAGCTTTTTTTCAGAGACTGCTTCTCTTAATGTTCTATTTCTGATTTTTTGGGGTTTTGGATCTGAAGTCCATTTTTGGGGTCCATGCTGCTGCATATACCCTTTTAATGCATTTGCTCACAGCACATTGAATATCAAGGGGGACAAAACCCAGTTCCGGTTGTAATTCTTTTAAAAGAAACAGCGGTTTTTACAATACAAATCCCAAACTTCTTTTTTGGTGCCTCAATTTTTTTTGCGCAATTTACATCCAGGGGTTTTTTAAGGGCTTTTTGTTTTTCGGCTGTGGTAAAACCAAAAATAAACGTTTTTTCACCCCCAAAAAATTTACAATTTTCCTTTTTCCCATAATTACAAGCAAAGGGTTAATTACAATTTTTTTCTTGTTGTTTAGGGTAGAAAAAAAACACGCAATTGAAAAACCCACGCTACAAGCTAGTAGTTTGTGGTTTGCTCAATTCTTTTTCGAAAATTTACTGAGGGGTTAATTAAGCTTTGTTCTGCTGCTGTGGTAAACCCCAAAAACCTTTTCTTTTTCCCCGGGCCCAAAAATTAAAATTTTCCTGTACCAAAAATTTCCCAAAAGGCAAAGGTTAAATTACAATTTTTTTCTTGTTGTGTAGGTAAAAAACCCACGCAATTTTTAAAAACGCTCCCAAGCTAGTTTTTTGGGGCGCCCCAATTCTTTTGAAAAATTTTACACCCAGGGGTTTAATTTAAAAGCGTTGTTTTTCTGTTTTTGGGTGACAAAAAAAAAACCTTTTTTTCCCCCCGGCCCAAAAAATTTTTACAATTTTCCTGTACCAAAATTTCCACAAGAAAAGGGTAATTAAAATTTTTTGTGTTGTTTTTTGTAGCGTAAAAAACCCACAAAATTTGGGAAACCGTTTACAAAGCTGTATTTTGTGGTTGCTAAATTTCCCTTTTGCCCCAATTTTTAATACCGGGGGTTTAAAATTAAGCGTTTTTTTTTCGGGTTGGGGGTGACAAAAAAAAACTTCTTTTTCAACCCCCAAAAAATTTACAATTTTCCTGTAGCTGAATTCAAAGCAAAGGGTTTAAATTTACAATTTTTTCTCCTTTTGTGTACCCGTAAAAAAACACCCCAAATTGTAACACGCTAAAAAGCTACTGGGTTTGTGGGGGGCCTGTAAATTCTTTTGCGCAATTTAATCGGGGGTTTAATTAAGCGTTGTTCTGTTTGCTTTTGGTTTGACTTCAAGAAACCGTTTTTTTCACCCCCAAAAAAATTTAAAAATTTTTCCTATAGCATAATTCACAGCAAAGGTTTAAATTTTACAATTTTTTTTTCTTGTTGGTGGGTAGAAAAAACCCCAAATTGTAACACGCAAAAAAAGGCTCGCAGATTGGGGGTTCCCTCAATTCTTTTGCGCAATTTAACCCGGGGGTTAAATTTAACCCTTGTTCTGCATTTTGTACTCAGTAAAAAAAACTTTTTTTTTCACCGCCACAAAAGAATTTCTTTTGCATAATTCATATCTGAAGGTTAAATTTAAGCCTTTTTTTGTGTTTTTTATATTCAGTAAAATTTCACAGAGTTTTTAAACGGCACATAAAATGAATTTTTCCTGCCCATTTGTGGAGCGCAATTTTTATACCCGGGGGGTTCCCAAGCTTGTTACGGGGGTTCTTTGGAGTCAAATAAGGGGTGTGTATTTTACCCATAAAACAGTTTTTTTCCTTCATCAACGTGTCTGTACATTTTGGGAAAAACAGTATGGTCAGACAGAGATGGTGGCGGGTCTTCCCCTTTGGAGTGGCAAGGCAAAAAATTTTTTTCCGGGCCCCCAGGTCGCACCCACAGCAAGGGGGCAGCCGCGAAGGGGTCACTCGGTGACCCACAGCCCAAGCGGGTTTAAGCAGGGTGTGGGGGGGGAAAGAAAGCGGCCCCGGGGAAAAAAAAACCCCATTTCCCGCGGGCCCAAAAAAGTAGCGGGCCCCAGGGGACTCAGGGGAAGGCGGGGGCGGCAAGTAGTAAATCAGTGCAGAGCGTTGGCGGTAAAATCCGTTATTTGGCGGTTGTGGCAGTTCTTTGCTAAACCCCCCGGAGGGGGCCGAAAAGGGGGTGTATGTAGATTCTGTGGGCAGAAAGTAAAGCGTGGCCAGGGAGCAAACGTTGGCCCCAGGGCCCCTGGTCAACACATGTAGCTTTCACCATCCGGGCCGGGGAAGGAAAAGTGGCTCAGATGTGGTGGTCCTTCCTCCCAAATCCCAGCAAACACCCAGAAACCCCGGCGCCCAGTGGCACGAAATGCTTTTGCAGCCAGTCAAGGCTCCCCCAAACCTCTGCAGAAGGGAGCTGTTTCTCTTTTGACATCATCCCCGGGTCCGGGATGCCCCCTGTTTCCTCGTACTCATGGTGCCCCCAGTCGGTTCATTTGAGGGATTTTGAAAAGAGACAAAAAGTATGGTCCCCAAAACCCTTTGGTGAAAGAAGCGGGACCAAACTCCGTCCAAGTTGTTGGTCCCTGCAGTCCCTCCCCTTTCCAAATGGTGGACTCTGCACCGTTCAGAGAAACTAATGGTTTTGCCGAGCCGAGATGGAGAGTTAAAGGGCCTTTAATTTCTTTTCCAAAAAAAGGTCAGTACCAAGCACTTCATAAATAGGGTTAAACAAAAGGGGGGGGCCCAAAGTCCTTGGGGTTTTTACCCGGGTTTTTTCCCCAAGGTGCAGGGGAGCTGGGCGTCGGGGGAGCTTTTTAACTACGGTCAGGGCCATTTAACATGCCCTTTAGGCCCACGGGGGTGAATGTGCTTCCGGCCCGGCAAAACCAAAACCCTGGAAAGGAGACGACGTTTCTCCCCCACGTTGTCAAATTTGGGGGGCTCCTGCGCCAATGCCCCGGCCCCCTTCCTTCCCACCACCCCCCATCCCCAGCGTTCAAAAGTACGGGCTCCTTTTATCCCCCAAAGTGTAGGGCACAGCGGTGTCACGCAGTTCTCCCCCTGGCTTCCCTCGGGCGAACGAAGGTCACACAGGGGGGGGAACTGCTCCGCGTCATGCAGCCCCGAAATAGATTTTTGGTGTGGCTTTCTGCCGCGGCCAAATAAAAAAAACGGAACCTGGGGGAGGGAAAAAAAAGGGAGGAAACCCTTTGGTGTCGCGGTGCACCCGAGGAGGGGTGGTCAGCCCCCCTTTCATGGGGGGACGTTTTTCAAATCTGGTTGTGAAAAGGTTCCTTTAAATCTTCCCCGATTTTAGAAGATTCTGAAAATGGCCAGGGGAAAATGTGGCCTGCACTTATCCATTCCTACAAAGCCAGGAACACCCTCCCCCGAGTTGGGAGGGGAGAAAGGCCTTTTTCCCAAAAACACTCTGAAAATGCGATGTTTCCCCCCGTTGGTATTCCAGCCTGCACATGTTGGACCGACGGGATGAAAGGAAAGGCCATTAAAGGGTTTTTTGATGATCCAAGGGGGACAGGAGTAAATCCCCCGTGTAAATTTGATGGGCAGCCCAGTGGATATTTGTGTGACAACCCGCCGTTTTGTTTGGGGGCCTTTTGAGGAGGCCACTTTTTTTTGTCAGTAGCCAGGACTACGGGGGTGAAAAACGTCATTCCCCTGCTTTAAAGTCCTGGAAAAGTTTCTGAAAAATTGTCTGGGCAGGGGACTGGGATTGGCAACTTCATTTTGGCCCCAATTTGGGGCCCCGGTTGGGGGCTGAAATTTGGGGGAGGTGGAGGCCCTTGGAGCAGAAGGATTGTCTGGGGGAAATGAGTGGGATTTTTACCCAAGGTGACAAAAAGGGGAGGAGCGGGCAGCTTGGAGGATGGCATGGAAATGAGGAAGACGAGGGAGGTGGGCCCGCAAGGGACCGTGGCCCGGATACCCGTGGAAATGGAGGCAGGGGGCCCCTGGAGGTCACTTGTGCAGTTGGGGCCCCCAGCAAAATTATTTTTCCTGGTTGTGAAAGGGGCCGAATTGGGCAGCATCCGGCAAAAGGGATGGACTTTGGCTCTTTCCCCCTCATTGGACCCTTTGCTTAAACGGTCCAAAATGGGAAAACCCTTTTTCCCCGCTTTTTTGAGAGGGAACAAACTTTAAAAATTTATAGGGGGAAACCCCCCTTTGTCTTTTGGCCCCTGCCTATTTGCGGCCCTCGTTCCCCCCCTCTGACGGTCTGACCGGGGGGTTCTTCAGCGCTCAAGTTACTTTAAAACCGCGCTTTCTAGGGGAAGGTTTGGGTTTGGGTTGTACCAGGTTCCCTCAGCCCGCAAACCCAAGTCTCGAGGGCAATGATTTAGGGAGCTGCCCTTACCCACTAGTGAGGGGGGGCAGTCGCCAGCAGAGAAAGGGCCTGGAGCAGACCCTGAACCAAACAGGTGGTGGGGCCAAATTGGACAGCACTCTGCCACCCAGTTAGAAGATCCCCCTGGACTACTGGGAGCCAAAAATGGATGTGTTTGGGTTTCAAACTTGCCCCAAATTTGGGAGTTGGAGAAAACTGTCCTGCCCCGGGGCCCGTTATTGGGGGCATCCCGAGGGGTTGTTCGTTTCGGCGGGGGCCCGTTACCCCCGGAGAAAACCCCCTTGTCCACGGGAAAAAAGTGGAACGAAATGACCTTTGTCAAGAGAATTTAGGCGTGGATCGGGGCCCGGATTTCCCCAAAACCAATGCCTTAGGCGGGCAGACTACATCACCATGAAAGGGCCCCAACCCCAAAATTTTTAGAAATGAGTCTGGGTTCAAAACTACCTGCCTTTAGCCCCCTAATCTGATGCCGCCACCAGCCTGATGCCCCACATCTGTGACAGTTTCCCCCATTTGCCACCAACCAAACCTTTACCAGGGGGTGGTATTGCCCCCCCCTCCACACCCTTTTTCCCTTGTTTCCACTGTTCTACCTCATGCTGCTGCCACCCTCACCTCCCCTCTCTGTCATTGTTGGCCCCTCTGTGGCTTCTCCAGTTTTTGCCCCCCTCCAGAATGTCAATTTTTGCCACTGTCTGACCTCATGCTGCTGGGTGTGGGGTGGGTGCCCCGGGGACCTACACACTGTTGTCATTTGTGCCCCTGGGACTGCCCCCAGGGTTGCTGTTGCTGCTGCCGTGACCTACACCCCTTGGGCATTGTGCCAATCTGTGGCCTATTCCTGGGTTTTTCCACCTCCCCGAATTTTCATTGTGCCACTGTCTGACCTTTATGCTGCTGTGTGGCTTGTTGCCATGACCTACACCCCTTGTGGCATTGTCCCAATCTATGGGGGCCTTATTTTCCCGTTTTTGCCAAACCCCCGAATGTCATTGTTTCCACTGTCTGGGGCTCATGCTGCTGCTGTTTGGGTGTGCTGTGGGCCTCCACATGTGTCAATTTTTTCCCCACTCTTGGGCCCACTTGTTTTTGCCAACCCCCAGAATTTTCATTGGGGGGCCACTGTCTGATCTCATGCTGCTGTGGGCTGCTGCCTTTTGACCTTTCACACTTTTGTCATTGTTCCATGTTGACCTCATCTGCTGCTGTGGCTGTGGGCCGGGGACCTACACCCCTGTGTTTATTGTGCCCCTGTCTGACCTCATGCTGCTGCTGTGGCTGCTGCCGTGGCCCCACACACTGTGTCATCGTGCCCCTGACTGACCTCATTTCTTGTGCTGTAGGGTTCTGCTGTGATTAAACACTGTGTCATTGTCCCATTCTGGGGCCTACCCCTTTTGTTTTTGCCCCTGAATGTCTTTTGTGCCCTGTTGACCTCTTGTGCTGCTGTGGCTGTCCCCGTAAACCTACACACTTTTTGTCATTGTGCCCACTGTCGCCCTAAGGGCTGTTTGCGGGTTTGCTGCTGCCGTGCCTAAACACTCTGCCCCATTGTCCCAATTTGGGGGCCCTTTTCCCTTTTTTTCCCACCTCCAAAAATGTCATTGTGCCCTGTCTGACCTCATGCTGCGGGGTTGGCTGCGGGCCGTGACCTCACACTGCGTCATTTTTCCCCTCTTGGTCTATTTTTTGTTTCGGGCCACCTCCAGAATGTCATTGTGCCCTTTTGGACTCTTGCTGTGCTGGGGGTGCTCCCGTGAACCCCAACATTTTTGTCATTGCCCCATTGTGGCCTACTCCTGTTTTTGTCACCTCCAAAATGTCATTGTCCCAATTTTTTGACCTCATGTTGCTGCTGTGGTGCTGCCGGGGCCCTACACACTTTTCACTGTGACTGTTTTGACCTCTTTGCTGCGTGGGGGTTTTGGCTGCCGTGATCAAACAAAATGTGTCATTTTTGCCACGGGTTAAATCTTTGCTGCTGCGGTGGCTGCTGCGTGACCTAAACACTGTCTTTGGTCCCCACTGTTGCCCTTTTGCGCTGCTGTGTGATCCCGTGCCCTTTACAAAACTTGTCATTGTGCCCTGTCTGCCTCATGTCCCTGCTGTGGCTGCTGCCGTGACCTACACATTTGTGTCTTTGTGCCACTGTCTGACCTCATGCTGCGGGCTGTGGTGTTTTGAGTAAACCTCCACACTGTGTCTTTGGGGCCACTCTGTGGCCTACCCCTTTTTTTTGGGGCACCTCTAAAATGTAAATTGTGAATGTCTGCCCTCATGCTGCGCTGCTTTTGATGTCGTAAAACCCCCCACACTTGTCATTGTGCCACTCTTTGGCCACCTTTTTTTTGCCCCCCTCCAAAATTGTCATTGTCCCCACTCTCGGACCTTTTGCTGGTGGCTGCCCCCATCCCCTTTCCACCCCTTTTTCCCTGTTGTTCCACCTGAGCCCTCAGTTTGTTTTTTTTCCAGCTGTCGCTGCTGACTTTATCAGGCTACAAATTTCCCCCCTTTGTTTTTTTGGTCAGTTTTGCCCTCTTAAGTGCCAAAGGGGGTTTTTGAGTGAAACGTTTTTAAGAGCGGTGGGGAGTCATCTGCGTGTAAAACTAAAACAAAACATTGTATGAAGACCAAACCCTTTCTCCCTTTTGATATTTAAAACATGGCACAAGTTCTACAGCCCCCCGGGAGGCTTGTGCGCCCGGAAATAGCCTTTTTTTTTAACGTGATTTTTCCCCGAAGGGAAATCGGAAAAAAAGTTAATTTTTTTCCCAGAAATTAGGCCCAAGTGAAACGAACCCGAATTTGGGAAATTCGCCCCTTCTAAATTTAAGTGATTTTACTTTTCATGTCCTGGAACAGATGCTGAAAAATCTGCCCTGGGCGGGGGACGGGAGACGGGGCGACTACATCTCGCGGTCACATGAGTCCGGTGGGGATGAACTGGAGGAGGAGGAGGAAAATTTGGAGCACAAGCATTGTCTGGTGAAATTAGTGTTTTTCTACCCAGGTGACAGGAGAGATAGAGCAGGAGCAGCTGGAGGAGGTAGATGGAGATGAAGAAGATGAGGCAGATGACCTGCAAGCACCGTGGCAGTATACAGTGGAGATGGAGGCAGGGAGTCCCTCAGAGTCACTTGTACAGATGGCCCAAAGCATGCTGATTTTGCCTGGCTAGTGACAGCCGAATAGCCCACCACCCGGGCAGAGGGATGACTTCTGGCTCTCCACCCTATTGGACCCTCGCTACCGGTCCAAATGGGAACCTTTTTCCCAGCTGCTGAGAGGGAGGACAAACTCAAATACTATTGAGAAATCCTCCATAGTCAGTTGGCCGCTGCTTATGTGCCGCATCGTCTATCCTCTGACAGGTCGGGACGGGGGTGTTCGTCAGCGCTCACGTACCACTGCTGCGGATGCTGTGGGAAGGTGGGGGGGTAGGAGCAGTACCAGCTCCATCAGCAGCAACCTAAGTCTGCAGTCGCTGATGAGCAGCTTCCTTCACCTGCCTAATGAGGAGGGCACTCGCCAGCAGCAGCAGCAGGACCTTGAGCAGACCCTGAGCCAACAGGTGGTGGCCTACTTGGACAGCACTCTGCCACCCCAGTTAGAAGATCCGCTGGACTACTGGGCCGCCAAACTGGATGTGTGGCCGCAACTTGCCGAGTTTGCAGTGGAGAAGCTGTCCTGCCAGGCCAGTAGTGCGGCATCAGAGCGGGTGTTCAGTGCAGCGGGGGCCACCGTTACCCCAAGGAGAACCCGCCTGTCCACACACCAATGCCTTAGGCATCAGATTACATCAGCCGTGACACCTCACCAAAACTTTGAGAAAGAGTCTGGGTTCAAACTACCTGCTCAGCACATTTGATGCCGCCACCCACTTGATGCCACACATCTGCTGCCAGTTTCTCCATCTGCCTACCACCATATTTAACAGGGACAGGTATTGCCACCCACCTCCACACTCTGTCTATGACCTCATGCTGCTGCTGCTGTTGCTGGTGCCGGGGACCTCCACCTGTGTCGTTGTGCCACTTCTCTTTACCCATGCTGCTGCTGCGTTGTTTGCCTGCTGCTGTCACCTCCACACCCTGTCATTGTGCCACTCTCGGACCTCATGCTGCTGCTGAAGCTGCTGCCGAGACCTACACTCTGTGTCATTGAGCCACTTTCTGACCTCATGCTGTTGCTCTTGCCGTGACCTCCACACTCTGTCATTGTGCAACTCTGTGGCCTCTTCCCTGTTTTTTGCCACTCCAGAATGTCATTGTGCCACTTCTGACTTCATGCTGCTGCTGATGCCGTGCCCTTCACACTGTGTCATTATGCCACTCTCTGACCTCATGCGTTGCTCCTGCCGGGTGACCCCATACTCTGTCATTGTGCCACTCTGTGGCTTACTCCTGTTTTTTCCAGCTCCAGAATGTCATTATGCCACGTCTGCCCGCATGCTGCTGCGGTGGCTGCTGCCGTAAAACTCCACACTGTGTCATTGTGCCACTCTCTGCCCTTTCATGCGGGTTGCTCCTGCCGTTACCTCCACTTTTATGTCATTGTGCAACTCTGTGGCCTACTCCTGTTTTTGCCCCCTCCACGAAGGGTCATTATGCCACTGTTGACCTCATGCTGCTGCTGATGCTGCTGCCGTGACCTCCACACAGTTCATTATGCCACTCTCTGACCTCATGCTTTTTGCTCCTGCCGGGGACCTCCACTCTCTGTCATTTGGTGCCACTCTGTGGCCTACTCCTGTTTTTGCCACCTCTAGAATGTCATTGAGCCACTGTCTCACCTCATGCGGCTGCGGACGCTGCTGCCGTGACCTACAGACTCTGTCATGGTGCCACTGTCTGACCTCATGCTGGTGCTCTTGCCGTGACCTCCACACTCTGTCATTGTACCACTCTGTGGCCTACTCCTGTTTTTGCCACCTCCAGAATGTCATTGTGCCACTGTCTGACCTCATGCTGCTGCTGTGGCTGCTGCCGTGACTTACATACTCTGTCATTGTGCCAATGTCTGACCTCATGCTGCTGCTGTTGCTCCTGCCATGACCTCCATACTCTGTCATTATGCCACTCTGTGGCCTACTCCAGTTTTTTCCAGCTCCAGAATGTCATTATGCCACTGTCTGACCGCATGCTGCTGCTGTGGCTGCTGCCGTGAACTCCACACTGTGTCATTGTGCTACTCTCTGACCTCATGCTGTTGCTCCTGCCGTCAACTCCACTCTATGTCATTGTGCAACTCTGTGGCCTACTCCTGTTTTTGCCACCTCCAGAAAGTCATTGTGCCACTGTCTGACCTCATGCTGCTGCTGATGCTGCTGCCGTGACCTCCACACTTTTTTCTTTTATGCCACATCTCTGACCTTTTGCGGGTTTGCTCCTGCCGTGACCTCCACTCTCTGTCATTCGGCCACTCTGTGGCCTACTCCTTTTTTTTCCCAGCTCCAAATGTCATTGTGCCACTGTCTGATCTCATCGCTCTGTGGGCTGCCGTGCCCTACATCTCTGTCTTGTGCCACGTCTGACCTCATCTTTTTTTTTTGCTGTGGCTTCTTGTGCCCTCCAACTCTGTCATTGTGCCACCTCCCTACTCCTTTTGTGCCCCTCCAAATTTTCATTTGCCACTTTTTGAACCATGCTGCTGTGTTGATGCGTCATCTCCAAAGTGTCATTGTGCTATTTTTGTGGGCTCTATGTTGCTTCCACCTCCAAAATTTTTCATTGTCCCACTCTGTGCCCTATCAGCACTCCTAGTGCCCGGGTTTCTCACGGGAACCCTATGGTTTCCTAATGGTTTCCACCCTCACCACTCTATGAATTGCATATTTTTAGTTTCCCCCTTTTTTTTTCTTCCCTTTTTGGGGGACAGATCGGGATTGCCTACCAAAAGCGGGAGTGGAAAAAGAACACAAACATCAAATATCCCTTATGGTCATCTCTGTTTTGGACAACCCCTGTTTGTTTTTGGCCTTTGCAATACGATGTTTTATTTACCGTTTGAAAGCAAATACGATGGATGAAAGGAAGGACAAAATGATCGAAAGTCAACGCAAAATTACTGCCGACCCCTCTCCATCATTTGGGGGGGGGGGGGTCCTAAAAATCATAAAGGGTTTAACGGGAATATTTCGTCTTTTTGTGACAGTTTAAAGTCTGGCCATGGAGTGACCACGCGTGATCCCCTTACTGCGCTGAGACCTTTGGGGGCTCCATAAATATACGTTTTTTGCGCTTTCGGGGAATTTTGCCCCCTGTTTTTTTTTCCACTCCGCCATACTTTATCAGGCTGCTTTCCCCCGCTTCTTTTGCCCTGAAAGTCCCCAGGATTTTTAAGTGAAGTTTTTCTAAGGGGCGGCGAAAATTTGCGGTCATACAAAAAACACTGCATTGTTTGAAGCCCAAACCCAAGCTCCCTCTGCAATTAAATGGAAAACCATTCAAAACAGCACCCACGGGCTCTGTGAAACCCTGGAAATAGCTGTTTTTTAACGCGATTCGTCCCGAAGTCCGAAATTTGGCGAAGTCAGCGAACTGAATTTTTGAGAAATTCCCCACTCTTATTTAAGCTAATTTAAAAAGCCCCTTTGAAAATTATATTATTACCTGTCCAGCCTCAGGCATGTGAGATCTTTACCTTATATTCCTTAATTTCAACTGTGGAGAAATCTCCAAAACATTTACTTTGACTTCTATTCTCTATTCTCTCTAATGGGGAATTTCCGCCTAGTTTTCAGATATCTTTTTTTTTAATTGGTGGACATCAAAAAGTTTTATCTCCTTTCATGATTTTGTGACTGGTACAAAGTCTCTTTGCCCATAACAATTTTTAGAAAACATATTTGACTCCTCAAACTGAATTTTAAAGGCTTTTTCAGGTTTTACATTTTGTGGGTTATCTCCTAAGTACTCATACCACTGTATATCCCACCTTACTTTATTTGTATGCATCCACCATATACTTCTAAGATAATCTCATCATTTTATTATTCTATGATTTAACATCGCCCAAAAAAAAATGCCTTTTTAGATCAAGAAAAGGATAAGATCGCAACTTTCAAGTGTTTATGCAATGGTGGCAGCACTGCATTAAAAAATTACAACGGGAAGTCATCTAGTAACTCTAGGTGAAATATCTGTCAACATTTTACATAAAACCCACCAAGTCCCTGTTAAATTTCTTCATATTTACCTCAGCACTTTCCTTATTGTTTCCAAGACTGTCAGGAACTAGGTTCGTTCTCTAATATTTGGGGCACTTGTCCACATGTAAAAAGATTGTGGTCATAAGATTTTGCTTCCAATAGATTTCCCAAAAACCATCATCGATTTTATTTAGTGATTACCTTTGGGGGGGGGCCCTTAATAACCAACGTCATAACCTATCTCAATATATTTTCACAGCAGCTAGAATTGGAAGTTCCACTTTTCATTCTACTTTTTTAAAGGGGCGGAACCTCTTTTGGATAATGTTAAAAATTTCTCCAAGGGTTACTGAAAAGATAGATAATACCATGAACCCGGGGGCTCGGATATTGTACAGTGATTCCTTAAGTTACAATTGCCTTAATCAAAAATTTTCAAAAAATTATCTTTATGGGAATTTTAGGCCAACCGCAGCTTCTCAGCCGGGCCAGAGAATGGGGAGGATGGGGATGCTTGCCATTTCCCCGTTTTTTTTTTTTCGGGATTTGGCTGGTGGTTATTAAAACCCTTGGGATTTAAATTTTAAGACTGTGCAAAGGGGGGTCCCCCTTCCTTCTAAGGTTGGGGTATAGCAAAATATAAAAATTTTTTTTAACCCTTACGACACGATCGGCTACATAGGAGGCCGGTGCAGCTGCTAAATTTGCTGACAACCGCCGGGGAAAACCACGGAATGGAGCCGCTCCCTTTTGTGCTGTTTTAACCCTTTAGATCCTGAAAACATGGGTCCCGCCATCAAGTGAATGGAAATTGCGCGCGTGAGTCGGTTTCGTGATTGGTTTTTTTGGCAGGGTAGCCTTGTGGGGGGGGGGTTTTCAATATTGTTTAAAAACACACAATTTATATTTTATATAATAAAATATATTTTTTTTTTTATTATAAAAATTTTTTTTATAATAAAAACGTTCGCATATTGATATTATTTTCTCCTAAAAACAAGTATATTAAAATATAATGTAATTCATCCTGTACACTGAACACCATGGGAGAAAAAGAAATTCCAATCGTCAAAATTGCATTTTTTGTGGTCATTTCACGTCCCCTAAATATTGCAATAAAAGAGATCAAAAAAGTTGCATGTATTCCAAATTGGTACCAATAAAAATTACACTTAAGCCAGCAGAAAATGCACCCTTACTCAAGTATGTAGGTACAAGTACAAAAAAGTTATTGGTCGCAAAAAATGGCACCGCGGCACAAATTTGAAAAATAGAAAATGTTTGGATTTTTTTTACGGTAACAAAACATAACAAAAACCCTACATGTTTGGTATTGTCGGATTCATATCAACCTGTAGAATACACTCGCAAACTTGGCACAAGTACATTTTTTCACATTTTGCCCTACTTTTTGCCCCATTTTGTTCGCAGTTACCCAGTATATTCTATAGTACGGTGAATGACATCATTAGAAAGTACATCTTGTCTCACAAAATAAAAGTGAAAATAATAATAATAATTATTATTATTTATTTTAAAGCGCCATTGATTCCAGGGCGCTGTACATTTGAGGGGGTTACATACATAACATAAGTCAAACGAGTACAGTGATAAGTGATTAATGACAATTAGCACGACAGAGGGAGAAAGGACCCTACCCGTGAGGGCTTACAATCTACAAGCTTCCGTGACGTCACAGCCCTATATATATATGGTAGCCATGTTAAATTCTGCCATTTGTCACTTTGCCTCCTATGCACAAGCATCTGGCTGTAGCAGCACTACATTGCACTCTGTGCAAAATATTTCCAATTTTTGAGCTATTGGGTTGAAAGAACTTCACAAGTGTATGTCATGTACACACCTGTTCCTGAACCAGTGTTTTTCATTTTGGGATATTGCAATCTGTGTTTGTGGGGTATTCTGAGTCAAATCCAGGGTATGTGTGTTTCTGCCCCATACACGCCTGAAATCCATCACGTTCATTCTGGAGGGTATTTTATTCTGTGGCCAAGAGTCAATTTATCCTCTGTTTGTGGAATATTGTAAGTCAAATCCAGGGTGTGTGTGTGTTTCTGCCACATACACGCCTGAAATCCATCACGATCATTCTGTAGGGTATTTTATTCTGTGGCCAAGAGTCAATTTATCCTCTGTTTGTGTGGTATTCTGAGTCAAATCCAGGGTGTGTTTGTTTCTGCCCCATACATGCCTGTAATCCATCACATTCATTCTGTAGGTTATTTCATTCTGTGGCCAAGAGTCAATTTATCCTCTGTTTGTGGGTTATTCTGAGTCAAATCCAAGGTGTGTGTATTCCTGCCCCATACACTCCTGAAATCCATCACCTTCATTATGTAGGGTATTTTATTCTATGGTAAAGAGTCAATTTATCCTTTGTTTGTGGGGTATTCTGAGTTAATTCCAGGGTGTGTATTTCTGCTCCATACACACCTGAAATCCATGAACTTCAGTCTGTAGGGGTATTTTAATATGTGGCCAAGAGTTTATTTATTCACTTTTTGTGGGGAATCCTGTGTCAAATCCAGTGTTTGTGTATTTCTGCCCTACACACATCTCAAATCCAACCAGTTCAGTCTGTTGGGATATTGCTATCTGTGGCAAACAGTTAGTTTTTTCACTTATTGTGGTGGTTCTGTTAAACGCTGATACTTTTAGAGTCCCCCCAAAAGAATGGAGAGGGTGTCATCAGTAATTTTGCATTGACATCACTAATCATTTTGCCCTTCCTTTGATCCTTTCAATCGGTCAATAATCCATCATTGCTAAAGCCAAAAAGAAACAGGAGTTGATCCGAGAAATAATAAGTAAGTGGAATATTTGCATGTCTTCTGTGTTTGGTATCCACTCCTGCTTTTGGCTACCTAAACATTAGAAAATCCTGATGCAAACAAAGGACCATGTCATACTGGCCTTATGGCTTCTCTGAAGACACAATCGGTTGTGTTTGTCTTTTTCATTCCTCCTGACAGATTAAAAGAAGGGGAAATCAAAACATAGTGGCAAGGTCAGAGCGGTGGAGGGTGGAAACAGCATTAGGAAACCACAAGGTCGAGTGAGAGAGTGGTCAGTTGGCAGCAGCATGAGTAGGCCACAGAATGGTACAATGACAGAGTGTGGAGGTTGCTGCAGATGGAGCTGGTACTGCTCCTACAACCCCACCACCCAACAGTAGCTGTGGCAGTGGTATGTTAGCGCTGAGGAACCCCCACAGTCAGACCTGCAAGAGGATGGACAGTGGCGCAGATAGATCTCTATAACTGTCAATGACTGCATTCTCTTACGGGCTCCGCAAATCCGCTGCCTTGGGATAACCTTTGACTCCAATCTGGCCTTTCAAATTGCACATCCAAACTCTTACCCTTGCCTCCACCCGAAAAATATCTCATGAATCCGCTCATTCCTTCACTTTGAAAGCACAAAAATGCTTGTCCATGATCTCATCATCTCATGCATAGACTATTGCAACATCCTTCTCTGTGGCCACCCATTTAGCACTCTTGCTCCCCTTCAATCCATCCTTAACACTGCTGCCCATCTGATTCACCTCTTTCCACATTACTCCTCAGCCTCTCTCCTCAGCCAATCCCTTCACTAGCTGCCCATTGCCCCCACCGACTCCTGTGGCTGTGAGATGTAGTCGCCACGTCTCCAGTCCCCTGAACAGACATATTTTGCAGCATCTGTTCCAGGACATGATGTAGTGGAATGACGTTGTTCTTTCCATAGTCCTGGCGACTGAAAGAGCCTGAGCAAATGGCAGGTGTCACGCATGAGCTGCTGATCATCAAGAAATCATTAATGGCCTTTCTCTGTTCATAGATTTCTCTCGATTTTGCTTTGTTTTTCTTTGTTCATAGATTTCTCTTGGTTTTGCTCTGTTTTTCTTTGTTCATAGATTTCACTCTGTTTTGCTCTGTTCATAGATTTCTCTTTGTTTTGCTCTGTTTTTCTCTGTTCATAGATTTCACTCTGTTTTACTCTGTCCATAGTTTCTCTGTTCTGTTCAGCTCAAGGAGGGTGTGCTTGGTTGTGTAGGAAAGGCTGAAGTGCATGCAAAGTTTCCTGGGCATTTTTAGAACGTCTTGCATATGAGTGGAAGAAGTGAGGAACCATTTGACAACCAGATTAAACATGTGTGCCATGCATGGCGTTCTCTGAATAGTGCAGAGTCCACCACTTGAAAAGGGAGAGACTGCAGTACCATCAACTTGGACAGGAGCACGGTCAGCTTCTGTGCCTTAGGATGGCTAGACGCATACTGCTGTCTCTTGGCAGTCCTCTCAGTGAACAACTGCTGGCGCCATGAGTGGCGAGGAGCAGGAGCATCTGGACCAGTAGATGGGAAAGACAGACAACTCCCTTTGGCAGGCAGTGCATCCTGTGTGTCCACATTTAAAAAATCCCTTCGTATCTAACCATGGTTGGATTTCCATTTTTTTGGACTGAAACAAGCTGGGAGACAGCATGGTTCCCAGATTGGGCGCTCGCCTAGCTACAAACCGTACATTGTTTTCCAGAGTTTGTTTGATTTTAGAATTAATATAAAGCAATGGAAGATGTTTCCTGAGGGATGCGAACATCTCGAAATATTGGCGACTGTAGCTGTTACTAAGGTGACATTCTTACCCTGTCATCTTAGTTTTAGGTTTTTCTCTACGATTTTTCAAGTAATAGTGTGGTCCATCCAAAATTACTGACTTTTTGGGTGGCTTTTTTGAGATGTACTTTGTTTATAGGCCTCTGTGTTTTAAATTTGTGCACAATGTTTTTTGATGGATTTCAAACTCTTGATTATCACTACAATTGCGCTTAAGGCGACATAATTCGCCCAAGGGGATGTTGCTAGTGACATGTCCGGGGTGACAGGAAGAGGCCAAAAGAATTGAATTTTTTGCTGTGGGTTTACAGTAAGGACTGATTTTTATCTGTGTTTTGTGAATCTATCTACTGGTTTTGTAGATATATAGATGACTGTCTGTTTATCTGGAAAGGTCCCATTGATATGATAGAAGAGTTTGTAAATTATCTTAATAGCAATACAAAAAATTTAAAATTCATATATACGTGGAATAACTCAAATATTCATTTTCTAGATGTAACCCTAACAGCACCAGCAGAGGGAACACAGATAAAAATCAGTCCTTACTGTAAACCCACAGCAAAAAATTCAATTCTTTTGGCCTCTTCCTGTCACCCCGGACATGTCACTAGCAACATCCCCTTGGGCGAATTATGTCGCCTTAAGCACAATTGTAGTGATAATCAAGAGTTTGAAATCCATCAAAAAACATTGTGCACAAATTTAAAACACAGAGGCTATAAACAAAGTCATCTCAAAAAAGCCACCCAAAAAGTCAGTAATCTGGATAGGACCACACTATTACTTGAAAGTCGTAGAGAAAAACCTAAAACTAAGATGACAGGTAAGAATGTCACCTTTAGTAACAGCTACAGTCGCCAATATTTCGAGATTGTTCGCATCATCAGGAAACATCTTCCATTGCTTTATATTAATTCTAAAATCAAACAAACTCTGGAAAATAATGTATGGTTTGTAGCTAGGCGAGCGCCCAATCTGGCAACCATGCTGTTTCCCAGTTTGTTTCAGTCCAAAAAAATGGAAATCCAACCATGGTTAGATACGAAGGGATTTTTTAAATGTGGACACACAGTATGCACTGCCTGCAATTTTGTTAACGAAACCACCACGTTTAGTTCTGCCAGTAATGGGAAAACCTTTGAAATACAGTCACATATTAATTGCAATAGCAAATTTGTAATTTATCTTATCAGCTGTTCTGTCTGTAATCTAAAATACGTTGGTTGTACCACCGGCCCTTTAAAAATTAGAGTACGGAGACACCTTTCGGATGCGATCCGTCCAGTGTCTTTTAAATCCTCTGCAGTGTCGAGACACTTCTCCGCTGTACATGCGGGGAATGTCTCTTCACTATCAGTTGTTGGCATTGAAAAGGTGGTGCGTCTACTAAGGGGGGGGGGGGGTAGTCTACAAAAGAAACTTCTTTCAAGGGAAGCGTGGTGGATCTTTCGGTTATCCACCCGCGTACCCTTAGGGTTAAAACTACCCCAACAAGGAACCCTTTTCCTTAAGACTATAAAAAGTTTAATATATTTTATGTTCATATTTGTACTTTTTGTTGCATACATTTTCCTTATTTAGCTATCATGTTACCAAACATTAGATTCTTGATGATATTGTTGCCCATTGTTTATATATTTTTGTTTTTAAAGTATCACTTTATTATTATGGCTATTTTCTAGGCAATAGGGGCGGTGTTGGTGGTGTGCTATTTAAGTCACATCCTGCTCCTCCCCCAATACGTACAATGGAACCAAGAATAAGGGACTTGTTCCCGAAACGCGTTGGCTGCTTGTGCCATGCCATAGCTGCTATTTACCTGTTTTGCTAAGCCATCCTCATCCGAGCACTTTACTTCGAGTTTATCATATGTTTTAAAGAATTTAAATAAATCGATTGGATTTTACCTTTACATCTCATCGTGCTGAATCTCCATTTCTCCCTACGGTGAAGCCGGTCTGCACTTCTGTGTATTTGCCTGTAACATATATTAAGAGTTATAGGAATAGGCATTACATATGTAAATGTATGAATAGCAAGTATTTTTAGAGCGTCTTTAAAATGCTCTACTTGTAAACAGGATAGTTTTAATTCTAACAACAGAATAAGTCATCAGTCTCTGAGGGAAAGAGCACATCATCAATCATTCCCGGGCTATCTCCCATGTACCATACAGTTAATCTGTAAACTGTTTTTCTTTTCTGCTTCGCTGTGTGGTGATCTTTATTTTTGGAAACAGAGCATTTAGTTTTTTAGCTTTGCTATTTCTTACACATTTTGTAGCTACACAAAAGTATGGGGCACATATACAAAAAGTGACAACAATTTGTTGGGAAAAGTAGAAGGTAGGTTTACCAAAAATGGGGAAATCTTTTTTGGAAATTTCCCAAGTATGTTTCCTATTTCGGGTTTTTTGGATTTTAAAAACCTAATTTACACTAAAATTGAGGGGGGAAGCTAAAATTTAAAAAATCAAAAAAAGAAAGGGGAAGGGAATGCTGTCAAAAGTAAAGTGGAAATCTAAAATAAGTTAAACCCCAATTGGAAAGGGAAATAAATGGAAACAACTTTAAAAAAAAACCCCTTTTAAATTCATAAATTAAAAAATTTTGTAATTGAACAAAAAACAATAAGTTTTAAAAAACATATAGTTTGCTCCCATTTGGGGCCCAAAACCAAAAGAATAATTTCCCCTATTTTTCCCCTTGTTTGCAAAATTGGGGACAATAATATTTCCGTTTTTAAAAGAAAGTTGTATTTGCTTTGGGTATGGGAGACCACAAAATTTGCAAAACTCTATAGAAATATCCCCAAATCCCACAATCCCTTTTAATAATAGTATACCAAATGAACCCCATCCTGACATGTTTCCCCCCGCTTAATGGGGAATCCCCAGGGGTTTCCTGGAAAGGGAAAAAACATCCCATTTTTTTTCGGAATTTTAAGGGACGCACTGGGCCCAATAAGATGAAAATTTTGGAGGAGGAAAATGGGAAAAAAAAAATTTAACCCAAAAAAGGGTTTTGGTAAAATTTTTTAAAAAACATAAATAACATAATATTTCCCCAAATTGAAAAAGTTAAAACAGAAACTCAAAAGCACCCTTTAAAAACCATTACTTACGGGAATTTCAGTTTAAGTTTGGGAAAAATCCTCTTTAAAATCAGGTAAACCCAAAAGAAACTTCGTCACTAAAAATTAATTTTTTTAAGTAAAGTTTTTTCTAAATCACCTTAAACACTCCCTTTTCCACTTTTGTTAAATAGATTTTGCATTTCAGTGCCATCTAAAGCATTGGGGATGCCACATTTTTTTTAAAGGGGCCCTCATTTTTAAAATGAATTCCTTTGATTTTCACCCCCAACTCAAAAAACCTTGGTGATAGGGGGCCCTCTTTCATCTGTCTGGGGGGTGTCAGTTCATGATTTTCCCAGCACCCATCCATTTTTTTCCTTTTTTCTCATAAAAAACTTTAAATGTCTTTTTAAAATTTTAAACCCCGCTTCCGGGAACGTTGCAAAACTGGCTGGTAAGCCCCCAGAAAATTAAAATAGTTGAGTTTTCTTTCCCCTTTCAATTTTCTTTTTTTGTGGCTTCATTTGGATATGTGCCCTAAAAAGTTCAAACCCACTAATAGAGCAGTTTTTTTCAGAACCCTTTCCCAGGATTTTTGGCCCACATTTTTTTTCTATCCATTTCTAATGCTTTTTTCCCGGTCCACCCCATCCTTTTGTCATGAACATGCAAAAATTAACTCCTTTTGGGATTGTTTTTTTTGGCATTTTTTTTTCCTGAAAAATTCACCCAATTGATTGCATTTTGGGTGCCTCGGCACAGCAGCACAATATATTGAAATTTGGGTTTTTTTCTCATCCCCTGAGGTTTTAACAGTTAGGGTTTTTGGGGATCTTTCACATAAAACCATTTCCTGTTTGATGGAACACCAAATTTTTTAAAGGGGGAATTCCCACCCTTTTTTCCCAAAATTTTGGGCCTTTAAATTTCCCAAAATCATTTTTTTTTTCTTCCCAACCCCAAAAAAAAATTTTTGTGAAAAGACCAATTTTGGGATTCCAACTCTTTTAGCATTTTTTTTTTTCCCAAATTTCTAGTTTTGGGTGGGGAAAGGGCAAGGCTACATCTCTTATAAAATCTTTTTAGCATCCGATGGGGGTCAAAGGATGTTTTTCTCTGCACCCAAGATTTTTGGGATTTTCATTTTTTTTTCATTTTTGTAGACACGGGAAAAGCCCATTATTCCTTTGACGGGGATCCATTTTTTCCCAAAACCCAAACTTTTTAATTTGGGGCCCCTTTTTGGGGCCCCCCATGGAAAACCCAATGTTTAGTTTTTTTTCATTTTTGCAGTTTGGAATCCCGCCGGGTTTTTCCCCATTCCGATCATTTCTTTAGGGAAAAGGTGGCCCAAAGTTGGTCTCTCCGAGGGCCCCTTTTTCCCCCAGGGTTTTTGGCGTTTCCCCCCCAACCCCATTTTTTAAAAGGAATTTTATTTTAAAAGGTTTTTTCTGTTTTGGGACAAAACTTTTACATGATTAGCAGGGACTAAGTATGGCTATCGATTTTTTTCTGAACAAAATTATAAGTAATGACAAATGGGGGGGCCCCTGTGCCCTTTTCATAATTAGGGGGGAGTTCTTCCCTTTTTTAATTTTCCCCCTTTAGGGGGGGTGGTTGGGGGAACACGGGTTAGGGAAAGGGAGATTTTAGGGGTGGAGGGCCACAGGTGGTAAAAAACCCTCTATGGGTTTGTTCCCACGGTGTCTTTCAAAAACATATTTTGGGGTTGAAACTGCGCTACAAAAGCACCACTAAAACCCACGCCCGGTACTTACAGAAAACCCCTTTAGAGAGTTTGGGGGCCCCGGTTTTTCCAACCTTCTTTATGTTGTATAGGGCCGGCAGGGAAAAATGCAGCTTGTACAGGTACAGTTTTGTGCCTAAAAGTTTGCCTTTTGTAACCCCATTTGGGGTTTACAGGGCACTAGGGGTTACTGTATAAATTTTGGTTTTTTTGGGGGGACTTTTAGGGGCCCCTTTTGGCCCCTTTTTGGCATGGGTTTGGAAGTCGGTTTTGCGGTTTTTTGCGACTTTTCAGAAAAACCGGCCAAAAAAAACCCCACCGGATGCTAGGGGAAAACCCCGCCGGTTGGTTTGAAAAACATTGAACTTTGTTCATTTTTCCCGGGCCCGATTTTCAAACAGAATATGAACATACCCTTGGGAGGGGGGAAAAGGTTTTTCTCTCCCCCCTCTTCTTTGGAGAAAACCCGTCCCCGGCAGCCGTGGGGAGGGCCCCAATAAAACGGGGGGAAATTCCCGGTCAGAAAAAAAACCTTTTCCTTTGCCGGGGGGGGAGAGCCCTTAAATTTTTTGTTAGCATGGGTAAACCGGGGGGTAAAGCCAAAGTTTTTTGGCCCCCTAATCTCCTGGGGGAAAAAAGGAGAGGATCTCCCTTTCCGGAGAATTGTGGTGCAGCTGTGGTTGAAACCCCATCCCCTTTTCCCCCAGAGGGATCACAGTCAGACCTTCAGAGTGCAGGGGTTTGGAGATTAAAATATTTAAAAATTGTTAAATTTACAGTATTTTGGTCAAATTCTGGAAAAGTGTTGTATCTCCCGTATTTATTAAGTAAAATGTTTCAACGAGCGGGGGGGGTTGTGGGAGGGAGTTTTTTTAAAATAATTTTTAGTTTTTTTTCCCAATTTAAATTCCCCAGTTTTTAGTAATGGAGGTATCGCAGCCCCTCCCCCTTTTTACAATCGCTCGAGCTTGGTGCCCAGTCAAGGGTTTTTTTCACCCAACCCCAAAAAGTTTGCACTCCCCCTTGTAAATATTACCCCCGTTTTCGAAGGGCCCCAAGGGTTTTACTGAGAAGAGCCGGGTTAACCCTTTCGGGGAGGCCCCATTTAGGGGGGGTGGTTTTTTTTTTTAGGGTAGAAAAAAGGCCCTCCCAAATCTTAATTCGGAATATCACCCTGGGGGGTGCGGGTTTTCCCCTTGGCTAATTAAAAAGGGGGGACCTTTGGTGTCATTTTTGTTTTTATCCTTTTTTGGGAAAAAATAAAAAACAAGAAAAAAAAATTTTATGTAAAATTTTAAAAAAAAAAAAAATTACATGTCCCCCCCCCTTTTTTTTATAAATAGCCAAAGGTTTAAAACCGAAACCCAGACCCTGATACTACCCCAGGGGGAAAAGACCCAAAATGGTTTTTGGGCATTTTTTCCCCACCCAAAATTTACCAGCCCGGAGCCACCCCAGAAGCGGCCATCAGTTTTATTTGGCCCCATTTTTCTGAGGGTTTTCTGGGGGCTTTCCCCATTTTACCCGGGTTTGGGTTGGGTCCCTGGGGGTTAATAGTGACCAGGGGGTTAGGGGCCCAACCCTTTTCCCGGTTGAAAAAAACTACGTTTGGCCCGGGCACTAAGCCCCAGCGATAGTAATAATGAGGGCCCTGTCAGAGATTTTTCCTTTTCCCCCAAAAAACGGGAAAAATGAATTGAAAAAAAACCCACATAGAGAAAAAAAAAACTTTACTTTTTTTGAAATAATTTACGACAACGCCTTTCTTTTTGGGCCCCATTTTTTTAAAGAAAAGATCCCAATGCTGGTCCGATGTAGCTATCCGAATCCCATTGTATTTCCCAAAAAAGGGGAAAAAACTAAAAAAGAAAAAAAAAAAAAAACCTACAGATGGGGCATCACTCAGCTTTACCGGATGCTGTATAGCCTATTTAGCCCCCGAAAAAGTGGTTGAATCCCCATCACCCGGGACCCCCGGAAAGTGGGTGCCTGATGTGGGGGAGGGTTGCCACTCAGTTTCCCAATTTTTGGTCCCAAAGGCTTATCCAGCTACCGGGAAATATTTACATTTTTCCATTACATAGTTTATTGAGGGCTTTTTTTTTTGGTGGGGACTTTTTTAATTTGGGGTGTCTTACTGTTTTCATAAAAAACACACGGGGGAAACCCAAAAATTAAAAAAAAATTCTAAGGGGGGTCAAATGTAAAAAAACCCACTTTATTTTTGGGCGGCTTTTTTTGGGCAGTTTTTTTTTAAACAGTATTTACTCTATATTTTTGTGTTCTCTGTTTTTCTGCCTGTTTGTTTCGATTCCGGCAAATCCAAATTTGTAAGGTTTTTCCCTTTTATGTTTTTTTAAGTCCCCATCAAAAAATTTGTAAAACATTTTCTTTTTTTGAAATTTGCGTTTTTAGCACCATTTTTTTTGTGACCAATAATTTTTTTTCACTTCCCCCTACAGCCCTGTATGAGGATAAATTTTTTGTAAATGAAGTTTACTTTTCATTGGAAAGGGGATAGATGTGCCCTTTTTTTGATCACTTTTTTTCCCAATTTTTAGGTGACCTTGAAAGGGAAACCTTAAAAAACCTACAAATTTTGGGTTTTGGTTTTAGTATTTTTTTTTTTTTTCTTTTAAGTTTTTTCAGAAATTATGGGTATGAATTTTTGTTACTTTTTTTAATTTGATCGGACTTTTTTTTGGATTTGGGTTTTATTAACCAATTTTATGTGTAACTTTTTTTTTTCATTTATTTTATTTTTTATTTGAAAAAATGGCAAAAAGGGGAAAGATTTAAAATTTTTAAAATTTTAATATTTTCCCGGGGGGGTTTAAACAGATGGGAATGGAGTGAGTACCCGGGAAACCCCTTTACTGAACGGGGAAATTGGAAAGTTTTATGTTCAGTGCATTAAGGGGTTTAGAAGGGAATTTTAAATTTTTTTACCCACCGGAAACGCCCCCTAGGGAAAAATTGGCAAATTTTTTTTCTGAAATTTTGGGTTGGGGTGTTTTTAAATAAAAATGGGGGGAGTGGTTCCTTTTTAGAGGAGAAATTTGTTTTTTTTCAAGAAAAAAGGGGGAAGTGGTGAAAAAGATAAAAATCCTTTGAATGCTTTGGATGGGTTCTACAGGGGGGAATTCTGGGGGGTTTTTTGTGAGGTTTGGGGGAAAATGTAGAAAGGGGAAAAGTAAACGGAAAAAGGGGTTTTCAAAAGAAATTTAGTATTTTTCAGTCTTTACTTTGAAAGAAGGGGGATGTTGGATTTTGTTTTTAAATAAGTTTTTGAATTTTTTTAAAGAGGGGGGGGGTTAAAAGGGAGAATATGGTTTAAAAATCTGAGGGGTTGTCAGTAATTTTTCCGTTTAAGGGCAGATTTATCAACAACAAGGAGGTTTTTAATTTATGTTGCCTAGCTGTTCTAAGATTATTAAGTGCCTGTCGTTCGCGGGGAAAAAGGGGGTTTTAAGATTGGTTTACTTTTGGGAAGTTTTTTGGGAAAGGTCTTGAAAGGACAAAATGGCTATAAATTTTCTCCACGGGGGTGGGGGTTTTTTTAAAGGGGTTGAATTTTTAGAATTAAGTCGAGTTGATGAAAGGGAAAATTTGTAAAAAAAAAATGGGTTATGGGTGTTTTGTTTGATGGGGAATTTTAAATTTGTCAGGGATCTCTGCAAAATAATCTTTGATTCTGAATAGTCCATAGAAACATTGGAGCTCTTCTTCTAAGGTGAAGGTGTCAATGGGGAATGATGGACAAAAGGACAGCATCTTGATGAGTACTGACAATTCTATTGGGCTGAGGTTGCGGGAGGGAAATTTTAAATAGTTTGAAAGGCTGAAAAAAAAAGGGACCCCCCATCCATTCCCCTTACCCTTGCTAAATTTGTTGATCCAGGGGAAAAGGCAAAAGCCCCCTTGAGGGGGGGGAAGGGCCAATTCCCCTAAATTTTAGGAAAAAAAAATCCTTCCCAATCTGAAAATAAAGAAAAAAAATAACCTGGTTTCAACCCCCCCTTTCCAAAAGGGGTTTTTCACTTTTAATTTTAATTATATTTTTAAAACCCCTTTTGAAATGCATCCCGGGCCCTTTTTTGAACTCTGTTACTGAATTTCACTGACAATTTCCTCTGGTAGAGAGTTCCACAGTCCCCAATGCCTAGAGTAAAAAAAAAAACCTTTCTTTTTTTTTGTGGGAAACTTTTTTTTTCCTCTGATGCCCTTTTTCGAACCAGAACCAGAAAATGCCCGCCCCTAAAAAAATTGCCCTGTTTTTTAAACCCGCTTTAGGCTTTAAAACAAAGGCCCAAAAATTTCTTGCAAAATTTTGGTTCGCCCCTTTTTTTTTAAGGTTATTTGTGATGTAAAATTTAGATTGATTGTACTTTTAGTTTGTTTACTTGGGGTTTTTTATTTTTTTTTGGGATTTTAAGTACTTTAGCAATAACGCATTTTTTAGAAAAAATATATGATGACTGCTGGTGATGAATACTGTAGGTATCGTTTTTTTCATTTTTCCCCAAAACGTTTCCTAATAAAGTGGGGTGAAAATTTAAAAGGTTACTAGCCCCATCCCTTGTTATGTTCCATTTCACTTTCATTGCTCCCCCCTGGGGTACCTTTAGGGCCCCCTTTGTTCGGGGAATACTTTTCCCCTAGGTAAAATTATAAAATTGGGGGAAGAGAGTTCTTATTTTGACCTTTTTATTTTTAATTTAAAAAACATTTTATTTTTAAACCCCCCAAAGTCGTCTTTTTTTAAACAAAAGTAATCCAAATTTTTGTTTAATTTTTTCTGGGTTTTTGGAATTTCCAAAAACAGCCCTTTTTTTTTGTTTTGTTGGCCCCCCTTTTTTTACCTGTTAAAGTTTTAAAATGTCTTTCCTGTGTGGGGGGCCAAAAAACTGTACAAAAATTTTTTCCCCAATTTGTGGGTTTTGCCAGTGATTTTGTATAATGGGGGAAGAATAAATGTTCTCATCATTGGTTTCCCTTTTGCCCCTTTTTTGAATTTAAACCCCTCAAATTTTCCTTTTCGAAATGGAAAAGATGCTCCCTGACACTAGTGTTTCTTTTAAAGTTTACTGCCCAAACCAGGATTCCCCATGTAAGGGATTTTTCCTCCAATGTGAAAAATTCTTGCTTTATCTTTTTAAAAAAACCCTCACTGCCAATTTTCCCCCTCCCCAGGCCCCCCAACTTATCCAATCCCTCTATTGTGTTGAAACTTTACAGAGCTTAGTATCCTCCCAAAGTTTGGTTTCTATGTGAAATTCCCATTTGTAAGATCATTAATAAAAATATTAAAGCGGATAGAGCCCAATACTGAGCCCTATGGTACCCCACTAGTAACAGGGATCCAGTCTGAGTATGTACCGTTAATTACCACCGTTCGTTTTCTATCATTGAGCCAGTTGCTTACCCACTTGCAAACATTTTCCCCCAGGCCAAGCATTCTCATTTTACTTACCATATGTTGAAAACTTAGTTGCACACACCTGGGATTAGGTCTGAATTAGGGATTAGGTATGAATGTGTTCTGTCTGGTGGTCTCCTTCCTCCTTCTTGTGAGTCATTTGGGTGGGGTCCTCTGTGGTCTATGGGGTTTTGTCATCATCTCCCTAAAAAGGTGTGCTACATGATAAAATATCAGTCACTGTCAGAACTGGAGGAGTATATTAGTCAGTATGGACAATTGTATGTGCTCCTTGGACACGTAGAGGGTTATCTTGCCACCTTTAAACCTGCTCATTTAGATAATGTGCTACGTTTCTTGCTCTCATAAGCAGTGCGGAAATCAGCAATATTCTTTTTAATCCTTTTCTTAATTGTTATCCAGTCTTCTAGGGGAGTAGAGGTGCTTAATTGTTGTTAAACAGAATCAATTTTTGGTTGCAGATTTTGTGAGTTGCTTTTGCAGACTTTCGACAATGAGAAAAATCAAGTCAAATGAACATTATTATTAAATTTCATGCAGCAATCAAGATAATAGCTAAAAATTATGGGTTTGAGTGGGCTGCGAAGCCCCCGAGGGATTCTCTGTACCTCGTAGTATTCAGTAAGGTTGGCAGAGTGCAATTCATAGACTGTGAATGTCTTGAATTTCTTAATTTAGACGAGATATGAAAGTGGGTGGTGTTCGGGTGAAAAGGTCTTAGAGGACATTTAATACATAAAACAGACCTGGGCATTGTACGGCCCATGGCCTGCGTTGTACAATGCCGAGGTCTACTAATAGTAGTGCTGAAAGCCCTCCGTGGTTGGGTAGCTCTGAGAGGCTGCGGCTGACCGCCAGCGCTACTGTTAAAATTCCCGGTGTTTGTGAATTGGGCAGCGGCACGATGAAGTGAGCTCATCGCGCTGCTGTCTCCCCTCGGCCGGACAGCTGTCATAGGCTGAGCAGCCGAGCGGCTGAGGAACTGCCGGAGGAGCGTCCCGGCGCTGGCAGCGTGATGTCACGCCACCAGTGTCAGGCTGAAGAGGAACCCACTTTGCTGGGAAGGAGGAAAGGTGAGTATCAGTGATATTATTTTTAATTTTGGTTACTTGCTTGAGGGGACCTATATCTATCTATATATTTTGTAGATTGTAAGCATTCGCGGGTCCTCTCTCCCTCTGTACCAGTTGTTAGTCACATATTGTCATCTTTGTACTTGTTTGACTTATGTTATGTATGTAACCCCCTGGAATGTACAGCGCCCTGGGATCAATGGCACTCTAAAAATTAATAATAATAATAATATTAATTATAATAATAATAATAAAAAATAATAATAATTAAGCTGTTTTATGTGGATTTTATTTGGAGTAAAATACAGTGTTTTTTTTACCCCCATATACGCCAACTTTCATGTTCATTTCCATATAGGGTACTTAATCCAAGGGTTAAAATTTAAACCTGTTGTATGGGATTTATTTGGAGTAAAATTTCAGTGTTTAAATTTTTCCCCCATATACACCTAAAAATTTTATTGTTCTTTCCATAGGGTATTTATTATTCCAGGGTTAATTTAAACCGGTTTTATGTGGGTTTTTTTTGGAGTAAAATGCAGTGGTTTTTTTTACCCCCCATTACATCTAAATTTCATCTGTTTAATTTTGTAAGTATTTAATATCCA
>JAODAL010033904.1:0-44974 GCA_025379985.1 Phyllomedusa bahiana | reverse complement strand
ACACTCACTATTCTGGAGAGATTGTCAAATTCCGTGATATATGGTTTGGGGGCTCAAGAAAAATTTTTTTAAAGGTGTTTCCACATTGATTCATCTTACCTCGCCCCTGTTTTCTTGGTTTCATTTTGAATCCAGGGCATGTTTACTGGCTTCTACAGGCTGCAGAGAAGCCAGGTCTTAGCTAAGCACAGTACGGCAGCCAATCATGAAGTTTGCAAGGTCTGTAGCTAAAAAAAAAAAACCTGGGGAACGATGCAGCATTAAGAGGGGGTATCTGGGAATAGGTGGGACACTGTTTAATGGAACATATTGAAAAGGACTTGTTTTACAAACAAAAAAAAAGCCTCCTTGTAGTGAGACAACCCCTTAACCCCTTACCCCCCCGGGGAGCTAGTTTTGGCCCTCTGACAGAGCCCCATTTTTAAATCTGTCATGTTCACTTTTATGTCAATAATTTTTTTGACACTTTAAACCTTCCCATGTGTCAAGATTTTTTTCTCGGACACTTTGTTTTTAAATAAAGAAATTTTGGCCCAAAAAATGTTGTTTTTTTTGTGAAAATATCAAATTACGTGAAAAATTTAAAAAATTTTCCCTTTTTCCAAACTTAAAAAAATTTCTGCATGTAAGACAAAAGGTTTATTCATCAAAAATAGCTTATAACTAGCATCTACCTATGTCTGCTGTATTTTGGCATCTTTTTTTTAATTTTTTTTTTTTTTCAACATTAGGGGGCTTTAAATTTATAGTAATTTTAAAATTTTCAAGAAAATTTGCAATAAACAATTTTTAGGGCCCAGTCCATTCAAAAACGGATTTTGATTGCCCTGTATGTTAATACCCCCAAAAAAAATTTTAAAAAAAATATAAAAAAAAAAGTTAAAAAAAAAGAAAACAAAAAACCTAAAAAAAAAAAAAAAAAAAAAAAAAAAAATCATTTTCAAAACCGCATTTTAAAATTTTTATTAACCCATTAGGTTTTCCAGGAATTAAAAAAAGGGGAAGGAATTTAAAAATTTCATTTTTTTGCAGATTTCCATTTTTATACATTATTAAAAAGAACGGAAATGTGATCAGGAAAAAGCAACTTAATATTGTTCCCCAATTTTCTCCTTTTTCAGAGATACCCCATATGGGGGCCCAGTGCATTATTTGGCTCAACCACAACCCCAGAAAGGAGGAGCACCTACTGGACTCTGGGGCCTATTTTCATTAGATTTTATTTAGGGGCCATTTCAAGTTTGGGACACCCAAAGGGTTCCAAAACTAAAAAAACCCCCAAAAAGACCCCTACTGGAAACTCCCCCTTTAAAGGAATATATCAAGGGTTGCAGTGAGTATATCGCCCCCACAGGCTTTCAAAAATTTTTTTTAGCACTCGGGCTCTGAAAAAAAAAAAATATTTTTTTACAAAACGCAATTTTCGAAAAATTTTTCAAAAATTTTGGGAAAAAAACCCCCCAAAAATTTTGGGGTTTCGCAATTTCTTCCAAGTTCCAAACCCTACATGTGGTGTAAAATGCTGTTTGGGGCATGCGGGGTGTACAAGGGGGGGAGTGTTTTTTGGTTTTGAGCACAGATTTTGGTGGGGCCTTTGTCGCATTTAAAAGCCCCCAAAAAGTATAAACAGGTGAAACCTTCCAAATTTCCCCTTTTTTGGATTCAAAAAACCCCCGGGGGTCTCATCTAAGGGTGTTTTTTGGGCTTTTTGGGTGTACAGGGGTTCGCTTTTTTTTTTTAGCATTGGCCATGGAAAGGGAGGGGGGGAAACGCAGTTCCGCATTTTTTTTTTTGGGCTTCATTTTTACATTTTCGCCAAAAACGGATAAATGAGGGATATCTTTACAGGGGGTCGGAACAATTACAATGATAAAAAATTTTAATAGTTTTTTATGTTTTTTTATTTTTACACAATAGAACGAGTTTTTTAAAAAAAGTTGGTTTTTATGTTGCCCATTCTGACACCATAGCTTTCTTAATTTTTTGCAATGGAGTGCTTGTGGGCTTTTTTTTTTAGAATGAGTTTTAGTTTTTTTTGGGTACCAAACGGGGCATTATGCTTGATCCTTTTTATTAAGGTTTTTTGTGAGGCATTTGTACAAAATAAAAACCGGTATTTTTTTTTTTTTTTTTTTTACAGCGGTAACTTGGGGTAAAATGAATGTAGTTTTCCCAATTTTATACGATTACAGCGATACCACATTTTAAAATTTTTTTTTAATTTTTTTACTGCTTTTACACAAAAAAACATTTTTAAAATTTTGAAAAAGAAAACACATTTTTGCATCGCCGCAGTCTAGAGCCATAACTTTTTTATTTTTCTGTTTATGGAGTTTTTATAGGGACTTTTTTTTTTGCGGGGTGGGTTTACGTTTTTATTGGTTTTTTGGGGACAAAACTTTAATGCTTTTAAAACCGTTTTTTTTGGAAGGGGGTGAAAATTTCTGCAAACCTAGCAGTGTTTTTTTTTTTTATTTTTAATACGTTCACCGGCTTTCCGTGACAATTTTTTTACTCAGTGGGTTTAGCCATTTCTGATACCAAAATTTTTGAGTTTTTTTTTATTTTTTAAAACACATTTTTTTAAAAAAAAATTTTTTTTTTTTTTGGTAAAAAAAAATTTATGCATCGCTACTTTTTAAAGCCAAATTTTTTTTTTTTTCGTATACAAGGTTTAAGGGCTTTTTTTTGCGGGGGTGAACTAATTTTAAATTTGGGCCCCTTTGATGTTGATAGAGTTTTTGAGACTTTTACTCCATTTTTGGCTGCGGATGAACAAAAATCGCAATTCTGTGACTGTTTTTTTTTTTTTTTTACGGCTTTACTGTACGGGTTATTAAAGACAGATTATAGGGGGGGGTGTTCCACCCGGGATACCAAAAAATGGGTACTTTTTTTATTTTTGATCTTTTTGGGGGGCGATTTTTTTTTTTTGTTTTGTGTTTTACTTTTTACAAATTTTTTTTAACTTTTTTACACTGTTTACACTTTTCCCCCCGGGGGAATTGCATGAACCCATTGTCAGACGTTCATGCAATAGGAATCAGCATACACTTTTAGCTGATGCTGTTTCCATAAAAAGCGTCACGTGCCCACAATGCTTGGGCTGTGACGTCACCAGAAAACCCGGATGCGCTTCAGCACTGGCTGCCTGGTGGGGGCCGGTCCGGCGCTAGAGCCGTTACTGCCCGGGTCGGGGGCAGCAGGAGCTCATTTTTGCCGCCCGCAGCGCGAAGTGCGACCACATTTTGCACATCGGGGGTTAAACCCCACGGCCGGGGCCACTCCCGGCCGTGGGGGACGGCAGAGCAGCGGTAAAAACCCCGGTTCCATCCGCGATCTTGGGCCCTTCCCCCTTGACGCGCAAATCGCCTGACTACTCTTGGCAAATTTTTCGGGAACCCCTACCCGACATTTCCGTAGAGACACAAATTCGGAAAAAGGGGGAACGCTATAAAAATTCAAGACTGATGCAGAAAGATTCCATATTTTTCTTTAGCTTTTTTCCCAGGGAAAAAAAAAAGGATTTTTTTCTTTTTTAAATATACCGTAGCTTTTACTTTAACAGATTTCTTTATCGATTCTAAACACAGGTTCATTATTTTCTAATGCGGACTAAATTCAAGTCTCCTACCCCATATTATCCCTATATGCCCCAAATGCAGGCCAACTGGCTTTTGTTAAATCTACCATTTCAAAGGCCAAATCAATGTGTAAAGGGGGTTAATCATGTGTGGGGAATTTATCAGTGATGAATAAATATTTAGATAGATCCCGAGGTGGTTCCTGTCATACACCTGAAATGCATACATTTGCCCTTGTGGAAAACCTCCACAACTCCGGGAGATATCAGCATTCCAATGAACTTGACTATACCTTCTACTTCTCTTCCAAAAACACCCATTCTAGAATAGATTTTATCTACTTGACAGACGAGCCCTCTAAAATGTTTTTAAAAAAACCCAGAAATCGGGGTAATCATATGGTTGGATCACACTCCTATTTCCCTTTACCTATCAGAAAGCATAAATTCTAGGCCTAACATTCCCTGGATACTTAATTTAATTACATTAAAATCTTCCTCTTACATTTTAAAAGTCTCTCAAGCTCTCAAGGAATATTTGGACTTCAACGCCCCCTCTGCTCCGTCCCCAGAATCACTTTGGTGCACTCACAAGGCCTTTATCAGAGGTATCTGCATGAAAATGGCAGCCAGGGACAAGCGTTCCCGTGATAAAGAAATTAACAGGATTTTAGATAATATTAAGAGTCTTGATAAATCATTCAAGTCAAACCTACCACAGATATTACAAATAAAATCTCTGACCAAAATAATCTCTTAAGAAACTATTATTTGAAAAAATATGAAGGTCAGTTAGCCAAATTAAAGTGGGATTTCTATATTAAAGGCAATCTCCTTACTAAACTCGTAGCACATAGAGTTAAATCTCATCAAGTCTGCATGAAAACATCTCATCTAACTTCACCCTCTAAAGGGAAAGTTACGGACCCTTAATTTATTGCAAATTTATTTGCAGAATATTGTCATACTAACAATTTAAAAGATGATCCCAATACACCTCCAGTGTCTGAAGAAACAATTGACACTTTTTTAAATAAGGTTTATTTACCTTCACTTTCTGAATCTGATTTGAAACACCTTAATGCACCAATTACTGTTACCGAATCTCCTGGTCCTGATGGTCTTCCTAATGAATATTTCAAATTGTTTAAAAATATTCTTTTACCTCACATGCTTTCTATCCCTATCCAAACTATCATTCATAAAAGTCCCCCTCCCTCAGAAATGCTCTGCGCTACAATTACTACAATTCCCAAACTGGGTAAATTCTCTGATCTAGTTACAAATTATAGACCAATCTCTTTATTGAACTGTAACATCAAACTCTACTCTAAATTAATTGCTTGTAGGCTTAATGACAATCTCCCATTCTTAATTCATATAGATCAAGTAGGTTTTGTAAAATGTCGTCAGACTAAGGATGGGGTTCGTAGAGTCTTAAACATACTTCACCAGATTAACCAAAACAAAATTCCTTCTGCAATCCTTTCTCTAGACACAGAAAAGGCATTCGATAGAATCAATTGGCAATATTTCAAAAATGTACTAAGTAAATTTGGGTTTTCAGATCCCATTCTTAATTCTATAACTTCTCTTCATACTTCACCTTCAGCTAAAGTCTTCTCCTCTGGTTTACTCTCTGAACCATTCCCTACTTCCAACGGAACAAGACAGGCCCACTGTCTCCCCTCATTGCGTTATTTATGGAACGCCTGGCAGAAATGATTAGGCAACCAATTCATATTACAGGCATAACCATTTCAGGCACGAAACACAGAATCAGCTTTTATGCTGATGATGTGTTAATCTTATGTCAAAATCCAGGTACTTCTGTAAAAGAGCTTCTGACTATTTTAGAAGGATATTCTTTAGCCTTGTACTATCAATTAAACTTGACTAAGTCACTTTCTTACCCTTAGGGCCCCGTTCCAAACGACGGATTTGGCCACGGGTTTTGGCCGCGGGGTTTCCGACGCGGTTTTTCCCCGGCCAAAAAAAAACCCCGGGCCCAAAAAAAGGGCTAGTTTATTAAAAATGGGTTTTCCCATGGGGAAAACCCCGTTAATATTCACACTCCGCGGGTTTTTTTTTTGGGGCCCGGCCCCCCGGGGGGCCACGGCCAAACCCCCCGCGTTTGAAGAACTCCCCCTGCCCCAATTTTCCCGCTCCGCAGGGGGTTTTTCCCCCCGCTATTAATTTTCATGGGGGCAAAACCCCCCGTCGCAAAGCCGCCCCCTAGCCAAAGCCCCTCCCGTGCCGGGGGCCCCCCCCACCGCACGCACCGCAAAACACGGCATCGGGGTGCGGGGTTTTGCGGCGCGGGGTTTGGGCGAAGGGTTTGGCCGGGGAAAACCCCCCCGGGGAGCCGCGGCGAAACCCGGCCCGGCCCAAAAACGTCCCAGGCCCTTTATACATAAACTCTTCTGACATAAATGACCTTGAACAATCTTCATTTATGTTGGTCCGATACTCATATACCTTGCTTACGTGTAAACATATTATTATACTGCAGAGTACTACCTATAATCAATAATTCTGAATCTCTTAACACTTTTTATGTCATCATAAGTAAATAGACTTCTACTTTTACCACTCTCCTGGTTACTATAATCAATATGTTAAAATGCCTCTTCTCCCCAGATATCTATCATCTTGTTGTGCCTTCCTTTCATACATTCCACCTCTTATTCTAACAAAATTCCAGCCTTTAATATTACAAATTCATCTGGAAACCCAGAACCGAGGTGTAACAAACAATATTCTTATCTGCATTGTAAAAAAAATGGGTAAGTCCTGTGTCCACATCCCTCAAGCTTTATAAATTGGCATCCCATTTTGAAGAACACATTTATTTATTCTGGTAACTTTCCTAATGCTCATCATTGTCTTGTATTCCTAAAGGCGGCATCACTGCATCCCTATTCTTGCAGAGATCTTCTTATAGCCCTTTCTCTAGACCTGTCGGGTACTGAAGATTTCGTTCCTGAGGTTAAATTTCCTACTCTTAAAACATTGTTCAAGTTGGAACACTTTTGTTGTGAAAAACAACCTCATTCAACTTACAAAAGACTTATGTCCCCCTAAATGGAACCTACAACTCTTTTCTCCACAACTCTCACTTCAGAACTGGGGAGACCAAGTATGATGGATTTTCACCCTTTTCGGGCGTCAAATGTGCCAAAGTGGCTACGATGTTTAATGCGCCTAACAAATGTGTTAGGCACATTGTTTGTAAGTCTCGACACTTTTTAAAGCGCCTAACATGAAGGGGTGTTCTGGGGGCGTTATGGAGTGTGTTCACACCACACTCGGTACTCATATTAGACATATTGCAGACCTATATTAATGTGGGTCTGCCTGAAGCCTGAGGAGTCGAAGTGGAGCTAGATTTGCTGTTAGGGAAAAAAATTTCCAATATTTCTGACTTACCCCCATGTCAATAATAAAAAGTAATTTATGATAATTATCAAACTATATATCAAATAAATTATTTAAATGCAGTAAAAAATTTTATCATATAAAATTAATATAAAAAATATAAATGTACCAAAAATATTAAAAAATAATCCTTAAAAAATGCATTTCAAATAACAGAAATCTAAAACTACTTTTACATGAAAATAACCCCAATGAATGGTTGTTGTTCATCTTTTTAAATGTTACATTTTTTACTACATTAAATTTAAAATATATTTTTGCTGCTCTCATCTTTTATTCTATATACAGCAAGAGCTAGACACACCACAGTGTCTTGCTGGACCTGTGGTCCACCAGCAAGATCATTACCATAGTTTTCTTAATACACTGACATGCTATTCTAATGACTTTTCTTTATGTCCAGTCTATCTATATCCTTTATACCATGTTTGGGGCATTACTTATGCGCCTAAGTTCTGCAGTGTGCCAACACAAAGGAGAAGAAGCATTGAACTTTAGACACCATTTTGCGAGATGCAACAAAAAAACACTTTTCATACATTGAGGCTGCATTAAAGGGGAATTTGCCCAAGGAGCCATTACTTACCTCTTATCACCGAGAATAAAATAAACAAATCATGCTGAGTTATTAAGCTGCAGGGGAGAGATGGGGGGGTGACAGAGTGAGGAATAAGGTAGCGACACAAAAATTTAACTGAAATAAAACATTACAAAAGAGTGATTCGCAATAAAGCAAGACACATCCTCATAGACTGCACTTTCTTCCCTGTCACTTAAAATGCTCAATTCAATTTACTCTGTCATCAGGTAAAAGTGTTTCACGCAAGCGCGGCCTGTCAGCTCCACTTGTCCCTACTGGTGCATGTCAGTGGAACTGTTCATGTAACTAAGGGGAACTGATAAAAGTCTGTAGACTCTCAAGGAGTCTTCACTTATTTGTAATCACATATAATTAGAGAAAAGTGATTAAATACCCATTTTGGAGGTTCCCACGTCAACATTACATCGTGGCAAAACCCCTTTAAACACTGAAAAACAGATGACAAAATTAACTTCGATGCACCTAGTTCCATACATGTCTCCCTTGGTGTCGAAAGGATTAGATAAAATTAATAAACTTTATTCACAACTTACTTTGAAGCCGCTTCTTCTCACTGACCCAACAAAAACCCTATTTTATTTTTTTTTTATATCACATCAAAATACTTTTTACAAATACCTGCAAAATTGTCTAACTTAATTAATTGATCCTGGCCATCTAACAGTACTATATGTGCTCCGTTTTACCATTTTCTTAAAAACAATTTGAAATATGGAAAAGGTCTGTCCATTTCATACTCTTAACTAGTCTCAGATAACTACTGTTTGGTACCAGGTTACATGAGGGAGAAAGAACTGAATTTATACTTTTCTCAGGATTCTTAGTTCTCAGCAGCAATTATCGCTACCAAACATTCCAGATGTATAAATCATCTTGAAATTATGAAAAAAATTCATCTTCGGCGGTACCTGACCCCAAACCAACTATCACATATCACCCCAGGGTACTCAAATTCGTGTTGGAGAGCTTGTGGGTCAATTGGAACCCATTTCCACATGTGGTGGTCATGCCCAGCAGTACAATCCCTCTATGTCTCTCATACTCATTCATTCATATCGACAGCGACGCACATCTTTACCACATATAACTAGTCTAGGGGCTCCTCCTCTGGCACGAGTCTCTGCGTACGCCTCCACCACTGCGTCCACAGTGAACAACGTCATACATGTCACATAGCTTCTCACTCTAGAGAACACTATGCATTACTTATATCTCTACACACACACGCACACTCAGATCTCCATTCAAGATGATCATCCAGGTCCACACAATATTTAGAATGCATCTATAGGGGCATTCCATATATCCTCCAGACATTTCAGCGAAGCTCATTTCGAGTAAGGACTCAGTTATCACGACACTAGAGTATAGCCGAGATCCTCGTCTGGATGTCAGAACGTTCAGCCATAGCACAGCTCAAACTACTCATCAGATTCCAGCGGACACTCAGAGACAAGTCACTACCTACTCCTTCCATGGCACTAATTCATATAAGAATGCAGCGGGAGCTCACAACACGCGATGGAGATCTCAGGGTCGCTTGCAGCTATAGATCTCGTTGGCCGTCTAACGCAAGGTCACTATGGACTTACGCAATGCACACACGTTTAACACGCTAGACTAATTGAGTGCGTTCGCGCGGCGCGCAGCGCCCTCAGATTATCTCACTGGCATGCTTCTTCTTACTATCTCGGTGCGCAGTCCAGTGGCTGACAGTATGTGCGAGAGCGGCGCGCCTCAAGCTCGTACGCGCACTTGAGACGAGGCGACAGTATCACGTCTCTTCTCTCTCCCACGTGAGCACACTCACTACTGACTAACTAGTGCGGTCTCTACTGCACTCGTCCTCTCTTCCGGCACTTTCTCTTACAATGTGGGGGTCACACACTTTGAGGGGCTCACAGCTCGTTCCAGACACAACGGAACACTCAATGTCCACTTTCCACACGATAACATGCGAGGTCTCATCCCTACTGCCGATTCTTTGTACACTCTGTCTCCCTACGTTACTCACTCTCTGTAGTATGATGCCACGCTGTCTATGTGGCTGTCAGGCTGTGGTACAGGACACACGTTCTAGGTTAGTCTTACGTAACAACTGGCTTGTCTTGCTATGCGCGCTTCTCTTCTTTTTCTGTGACTATTTCATAACCTAAGTGTGTTGCCTAAGATGTAGCACGTATCCATTTGACTGTTGTGTGGAGAGTGTTACATTCTTCAGCACTCTCCAGGACCTAGTCTCAGCTCTCTGTGATAGTGGATCTGCTGAAATCTACGACTGAAAGGAAATGTCTGATGTTGCTGCTTTCCCTAGACCACACTCTCTATACTGCAAATGTCGAACTCATGGTCGACACGGCTAATCGAAGCTCACGCACATCATGGAGAGACACTACAGGATCTCTCTACGCTCGCGTGCGAGACTCCGAGGAGCGCGTGTCTCAAGGTCGCTATGCGACCCTGCAGCATGCAGCACGATCATGTCCACTATCTCCATATGTCGTCTCACAAACACAGCACACTGAAGCTCAACACCGAGTCTTAGTCCGTACAGACACTCAATTAGCAGTAGGCGCAGAATGGACCGCATGAAACTAGCCCTCGGCATCTGCAACTTCTCATCCTCTCTCGTCAAACTGTCGAAGAGACATCTTCTCCGATCGTCTCTATAAGTCTCTCGGTCTTCTTCTTATAGCAGTCTCATGTCACCTCAACACACACACAATACTCTCAATGATATGCGTACATATGATTTCCCACCTGACTACTGAGTAACGATCAGAATCACCTGACACACTGCGTTCGGCGAACCACGTACATGATAGATAGAGATTACATCGAAACTCTATCTCTAAGCCCGACTTATTACTAGGTGTCCTAGTTTGACTGACTACACAGGCGACACAGTACCACGTGAGAATACGCCCATGGTTACATCTTTGAGATGACTACCGTCAGTTAGTGAGCAGCTCACGATAGTGAGACACCATGAGACTCAACGTTTGCGACTCGAGTACAGCGATCCTCTTTATGCAGGCGATGAGAGTGTGAGACTAGATACTCTAGTGAGTCCCGTCGCGTCAGTGAATCCGGCATGCGCGAACTTACTCTCATGTCTCACATAGAGTCATATCTTCACTGCTCCTCAACCACTGACACAGTCATCAGATGTTAAAATCTATACTCTCACGTCACAGTCATATATAGTTAGATCTAGAGCTTCTGAAGTAGGTAACATACGATCTATCCGACGTGCAAACCACTCATAAGAGTCTCGATGGCACGTGATCAGAGACTACATCTAGAGAGAAGGAGGAGCGAACACAATTCAGTGACAGATTCGCAGATTAGTGATCCTGAATGATCATTGACTAACGGATAGCGGAGAGTGAGATGCGCAGCGATGTATCAGGATACGTCGAGGTTTCTGAGAGTGATCTCCTCTAAGCACGCGAGCGTGACAACACTATAACGATGAGAGAATGGATGGCAAAAGATCCACATAACAAGTCACACTTAGCACACAATGGCATTCACGAGACATGCTCAGATTTGCTCAGGAACATAGTGACAGCACAGAATAGCTCTCTCAACTCCAATCAGACACACTTAGTAGTGGATTGAGATGAACGCTCCAAAGTCATCCATAAGCTCTCTTTTGTGTACTCTCTCTTGCTACCTAGCCACAACAGACTAGGAACTCCAATCACTTATTCAGTCACACTCAACAGCTGACGAAGCGTGAGACAGAACTGAAATACTTAGAGAAATCCTCATAGTCAGTTTGGCCGCTGCATATGTTGCATGCATGGTCCATCCTCTGACAGGTATGACGGGGTTCTTCAGCGTCATGTACCACTGCCGCGGCTGCAAGTTGGAGATTTGGGGGGAGGGAGGGGGAGAGCAGTACCAGCTCCATCAGCAGCAACCTAAGTCTGAGTCGCTGATGAGCAGCTTTCCTTCACCCCGTCTATGAGGAGGCACTCCCAGCAGCAGCAGCAGGACCTGGGAGCAGACCCTGAATTCCAAGACGTACAGTATAGGTGTCGACTTAAGCGAGCTTGGTCATCACTGCTACTGAGGCACTAGCAATCTAGTTACCGATCCACTGCGGACTCTAGTATGATAGCGCATAACCTAGCACTGTAGGAGCACTGCTCACTTGCCCTGTGATCTACTGGCTCGTGGCACGACTACCACTGTCCTAGTCCATGTGTCGCTAGCTACGTAGACACTGCGAGCTACCCACTGCACGGCTGGCGTACGTATATCACGTTGAGTAGCGATACACGGGAAGCCATCGAGTGAGCACATCTCCAACGAGATTAGCGTCATAATACAGCCATCTGCTACGCACGCACACACGGTGAATCGTGAACGAGCAACTTGCGCAACTCGTACCTCTGATGCCTAGATACTAAGCATTCTATTATATAGATCTGGATCCTCATGTTATATCTTCCCACACTCTCACTCTTATGTCTCTCTCTATGTATCTCATCATGTTCCATACACAGCGATACACCTCAGCGCTACAATCCGAGATGCAGACACATGCAGAGACTACATCTGGACACTGACTCACAAACATCCACCAGCAACCATCTCTCTGACAGTGCATACTACATCTACATGTCATGCATTCATCCGTCGTCCAACACTCCTCTCAACCATCACACTTCATCAAGGGATCTGGTCTGAGTCACACGCGCACTCTAGCGCGTACGGACATCATCATCAGCGACTTCTTGTAGCCACTTTCGAGAGTGACCTCTCTTTACTATTGTAGCATGCTCTTTAGTCACGCGCGTGACGGACACCTTAGCGAGCTGCGTAGTACATTAGTCTGCTCACCAACTCTCTGCGAGCGCAGCATACTAGCGCTGAGCTGCTGTCTGTCTGCACTATAACGCTATTTATGCGGCGCTCTCTCCCGCGAGAGTGAGACGCGCGCGCCTAATTCTCTTAGTCATAGACTTCTCGAGAAACGAGGTTAATGCTTGAGCATATCCCATTTAAGATTCTGGGAGGAAAAAAAAAAAAGATTTCAATGCAACCTCATCCCCAACTTAAGATCGTAAGCGGATCATAGTAGCTGTTAGATATGCCAAAATGATCGCATTTAATTGAACTAATCGAATCTGTCAATTTGTAGATAATTGGTGTATGACCCACCCAGATAGGTAGAGAATACACCTTTTTCCACCTGTTTCAACAATTCATGTCCCGTATGATAATTCTATATAGTGAAGTGTTTTGAGTAACTAAGGTATCAGAAGCTGAATTAAAGGAATTGTAATTTCCAGATCATTTTCACCTATCTCCCTAGACTGCTAGGATTTCTTTTCCGAGAGGGACAGGATTATTTTGGAGGTTTTCATCCTTTTTAGCTCAGGATGATACTTGTAAGGAAATTAATCCATGGGCTTGGCTAGAGTTCTATATTGATATGATTCTACTGCACTCGTACAACCCCCCATCTTATTGGGAGACTGCCAAAGCTGTCATCAGGTAAGATTATATAGTTTGTTTTCCACACGTGTTAAAAAAACAGTGCAAAAAAAAAAAAAAAAAAAAACAAAAAAACAAACAAAAAAAAAACAGAAAAAAAAAAAAAAAAAACATAAGAAAAAACAAAGAAATAAAAACAGAACAAGACGAAAAAAAAAAAAAAAAAAAAAAAAAAAAAAATAAAAAAAAAACAAACACAAAAAAGAAAAAAAATAAGAAAAGAAAAAAAACAAAAACCAAAAGAAAAAAAAAAACAAAAAAAAAAAGGAAAAAATAGATGCGCTCCGAGAGTCCTAATACAAGGTTTATCCGGGCAGATGCCTCATCAGATAAATCAACATAAGTGGTAAGAATCCAAACAATTATTGAAACCTTGGCTAGATAATGAGAGACATGAATTGTATAGAACAAATTAGAATCAGATTTTGTTTCCCTTTCTCTGCGCGCGTCATGCACTACTGACCGTTGATGGTCATGATTCATCGAGGCTAAGTGGAGAGTCAGCGCTACAACCATCCCATGAACATGGAGATCACTTAGCACATGCAGCATCTCACACACCAACCGTACACTGCTGACAAGTCACCTGCTGCTCGAGGCTAGGCACTGATACTGAACCTCTAGAGCACACATCACAGTCTCCTTATTGCAATGACACTGACTTACTACTGAACAGCTCTCACTGCTCGTGATCGATGACTAGCCATCGCCACACAATGCTGGTGCAACTCTCTGCTGCATGTGCGATCTGATCCTCTCTCCATCACACATCAGACACACGCAGCACACTCACACAGTTGATCAACAACTTATCTGAGCCAGCCGGCCTCATCGATTAACAGTTCACAAGAACATCACGGCTCACGAGATAAAAGCCACTCTCACGTTCACAGTCATAGACACACTACAGTCCCTCTGTCGCTCCTGATTGACATGTCTCTTAGCCACGAATCTCTCTCCTCTCTGAAGTGACTCACTACTGTGCCGACTTGCACTGTGCGCATATCACCTAGATGCTTTGTGCCTGCAGTACTCAACCAAGATATTTGGTCGTCAGTTGTGGCTCACTCGCATGGATGGCGGGCTCTCATTACATCAGTAGGACTTACATAATACTCGAGCGTACGATCAAACGAGATCGCTGTCGAAGCCATCGCGCTGTGCTACGAGCTCACATGGTTTCCTAATACGCTTATATATATCTCATCTATGTACTGCTCAGCCAACTCTTATGACGTCTGCCCCGTATGTGGTAATTTTCCCCGTGCGGTTTTGTGATTAATGTGGAGGGGAGATGGTATTGGGTAGTTATATTGTCAGTTGTTATTTAATGATAGTGGGGGGTTGATGGGTTATTATTTATATGGGGGTTGTATACAAATTCTTATGGTAATATCTGTTTTTGATAAATGATGGATTAATGACCAATTGAAAGCGGGTACGACTGACAGATGAAATGGAAGGGCAAAATTATCAAGAGACATCAGTTCAAAATTACTGCCGACACCCTCTCCACTCATTCGGGGGGGCCTCTACATTATCAGCGTTTTGTAACAGAAAAAGTTTTCTGTCATATTTTGTGACGTAGTTTAAAAGCTCTGCCCTCATGGAGTACCCCTTGCTGTGAGCCTCCTATAAAGGGGTCTTGCTACGATCTCAGTTTCATACCTCCTGCATGCCGATCTTTGCTCTTTGTGCTCATAAGGGTCATGTAAATTTGCTTGAATTGAGCATATCTGTGAACCCAGCAGGGATATCATCAACCAGGCCTATTCCTCTCTGTAGTCAAAGAAAGGTCCGTTTCCCGTGAGAATAGAATTGCTAAGTAGCTACAATGTAGCTCAAGGGTAGACATTTCGACCTTACAGCACAAGGATCCTTGGTTATCAAATCACTAGCAGGTAACTTAACCTGTGGATTTTTGTTCCCTTGCTTAATCAATGCAGGCAGACCTCATAGGAGGTTTCTTTTTTTATTTGCACTGTTTAGACTTATTACTACACTAGTACCAAAGGACTGGGGACGTAGAATGAACAGCACCTGTGGTTTGCGAACACTCAGTAGCTGCCTGATAGCGCGAGATGATGTCTATCATGTGCAACCCAGTGCACTGAGGAGCTCTCAGCCCTGGTCGTATCCCAAATGAAGCTTCTAAGCAACTGTGATCACAAAGAGCGCTAAACAGAAACGGTGCGAATTTTTCTGAAATAATGATTACAATGGTGAAAATGTTTATAATTGTACTGATTTCAAAGACTCCCACGTCAATTTTACTTTGTGGCAAAACCCCTTGTAACTCTCCCCAGTAACCTATTACTGAGTGAGTCTTTGACGCTATGATAGGATCCTACCCTCCAGATTTAGTTTTTTCTAACCCACACTGACGCTAGCCTATGACTTTATCTCAGGCTGCATTCGCCGCTTCAGTCTTTTTTGGTCAGTTTTGTCCCTCATAACTGCCCAGGAAATTTAGATTGAAGCGATCTAATACGCAGCGGCACGTCATGTGCGTGTCATACTAAAACACAACATTGTACTGAAGACCAACACACGGAGCTCGCCTCTTTAAAGTATTTAAAGCATGGCACAACTTTTCTACAGCACCTACTGGCTCTTGTGCAGCCAGGAATCTAGCTGAGTTTTTTTACGCGATTCATCCCGAAGTAATTGCGGACCAAAACGAATTTTGCCGAAAATTCGGTGAACCGAATTTTCTGAGAAATTCACACCAGTCGTCACATTTACTATTAATGTTATGTTACTCTGTTTTAGCGGCTATGTCCCACACTGCCACATGAATTACGTTCGTGATCTCCGGCGCTTTTCGTATTTTAAATAGCGCCGGAGAATACGATCGTCAGTGTGAGTGCCGCGATAAGAGAACTACAATAAGAAAAGACTAGTTATCTGTCTACACAGCTCGTCTTGAGATCTGCCTGTCTTTCGGCACGCGGCGTATTAAACACAACGAGTTTGTAAAATACCCGGTGCTTTCACGTCTTCTTGACGTCTTCCCATACAATCTATTTGTTATGGGGGCGTCGGGAAAACCGAGAAGCGGCCACGGCTTTTTGCACGAAGCGTGACAAAAGCCGCGGTCCTGCATCCAGAGAAAAACTGCCGGCTTTAAGGCCGTTTTTTTTCTCTGATGCAGTGTAGACATAGCCTTAAATGTTTTCTCCCCTTTGAGGGGTTGTGTTTCTGAAACTTTTTGGAAATTGTAATAATAATTTATTGATTTAAATAAAAATTAACAAAGTTGCTATTGCTGCATCCATAAGAGTCTAACCTAATACAAATGCACAATACTTATCTTGCAGCGTGAACTCTACAAAAGAAGAAATCCAGTATTTATTTTTTTTGTCACAGAAAAAACGTAATAAAAAGTGATCTACCTCAAAATCATATCATATCACAAGATGGTACAAATAAAAACTACAGCTAATATGTCCAAAAAATTTGCCCAGACACAGCTCCAATCAATAAAAAAAACTATTGGACTTGGAAAATGACAAGACAAACCAAGATAAAAGTAAGCTGTTAAAAACATAAAACGATGAATTAATCTTTCAGAATTGTTCTGACCTGCAGCATAAATTATGCACACCAAAATTATCTTTTGTCGGCTCCTCTACGTTCACAAATATAGGAGTAATTCTAAATAAGGTCAGAAAGCGAGAGAGACAACTCTCCGGCCCACAAATTCAAGTTATGGCTCTTAGAAAGCAGGAATAAACAACAGAAAACCAAAAATAGGTGGTTCACTTTCTAGGGAGATGGGAATAACTTCAGGGTCTGTTTTTCGGCCTTTTGTACTGCCCAAAAGTTCAACTGCGTTTCATATAACCTATCTATACCGAGATCATTGAGACGTACTCATATGTCTAGATCTGGTAGAGAGGTTCCCAGCAACTTGACGTATGGTCGTCATGGAGAACGTTGCCAAGCTCACAAGCGGAGCATCGCAAGATCGTGGCATCGGACGACGTGAATGTTAAACCTTCACTATCACGATGCTACCGCATGATCAATGTAAAACAAAGTTTACGCAGGAGATTGAGCTCCTTACCCCATAACCACGCTTGTCTGGTAGATGTCACCATATCAATGGCATTTGAGCATGGGGATTGACAGATCACCATTCTTTATTGCCTATTATTATTTATTATAGAAGCACCCATTGATTCAGGGCGATGTACATTCGAGTGGGGGTAACATACATTACATATAAGTCAAACGATTACAATGATAAGGATAATGCACAATTGCACACGACAGAGGTCAGAGTAGAGGACCCTAGCCCGCGAGGGCTTAGCAATTTACAGAGGCGGAGGGGAAAGAGACAGGAGTGTGAGGGGCATGGAACCATGGAACCCAGTACACAGCAATAAGCTGTACTATATTATGAGTGATTTGAATATCACTCATACAACTCCCCTATAGGGAAAAGTGAAAAAAAGTAATACAAAAAAAAAGTGAAAAAACTAAAATCTAAAACTAACCTCGACTCCCTTTCCTCCTTTATAAACATTATTATAATGCATATTTAGAGAGCCCTTGATCTCAGTGCGGTGTACATTTGAAAGCGGGTACATAAATAACATTTACACAAACAATTACAAAGTGACAAGATAACTGTGGACTAACAACTGGAACAGAGGAGAGAGGGCCCTTGCTCATTAGATGGCATACAGATCTACAGAGGCAAGAGACAGGAAGAGATAGAAGGTAGACTGGGCGACATGTTTGTGGGTGGGAGCAGTGCATGGGGTTATTGGGTTGGATTGCAGGGCAATCCTAAAAGAGGTAGGTTTCTGCGGTTTTCCGTTTTGAGGCTAGTTTGAGCAGCAGGGCAAGAGGTCCTGGATGTGAGGTGAGGCAGTGAGTTTTCCAGAATGTGGCGGGGGAAGCACGGATAGTCTTGGAGGGTGGAAGTGGGGCGGTTGTTGGTGAAGTACTGATTTAGAGGAAGCAGAGAAGATACGGTCCTTGAGGAGCGGAGGTTGCATGAGGGTGGTATACTAGAGTATAAAAGTCAGATCACGCTATGAGAGGAGAGGTCTATGGAGACTGCCTTGTAGGTCGAAGGTCAGCTAGCTTGAACCGGATTTCGCCTCGGGCAATGGGCAACTTCGAGTGAAGGGTCTACGGCAGAGGGTGAGCATAGCAGGGGAGAAGCGAGGAGAGAGGTAGAATCATGATGGGGCACGACAGTATTAAGATGTGTTTGTGAGGGGAGCGAAAGTTCAAGTATGGGAGGCCCACAGGAAGAATGAATGTTGCAGTAAGTGCTTAGGCGGGAAATGACAAGGGCTGGACAAGCATTTTTGGTGCTTTCAGCGGTTAGAGGAATGGGTGGTTTTTTCAGAGTGGAAGGCGCTCAGGCAGAGGTGAGGGGGGGGGTTTCTTTTTTTTTTTTTTTTGCGATAAGCGGTTTGAAGACACATGGAGTCAAGGGTTTAATCCCAAGGCAGCGGAACTGTGGGAGCCTGGATGAGAAAGTGTAATCCATTGACAGTAGAATATAGAGATAACTAAGAGTGTAGACGGATGAGCAGTTGAGCGTGGTGGGACATTATATCCATTCAATTTGTCTCCACATTTAGTATATTAGCGTACGACGGGAGGAGAAGAAGGAGTATATGGACGTCATACAGTCAGTGGACTACCGGGAGAGTAGAGAGGTTGACTTCTGGGCCAGATGATGTAGAGTTGGCTGATGCATCAGCATCTCCGGTGGATATTGAAACCGTGTGAATAGCTATGACTGACCCATATCCAAGAGTGTGAAACGTATAGAAGAGTAGTGGGCCCAAACGGACCCCTGGGGCACACAACTCAACACTACAGCGAGGGCCACACAGGGAGGAAACGTGGTAGCACAGTGTAAAAGGGGGCGCGTGAATGTACTAATCGAGTGAGTACCGACGGAGATTCCAGGCTAAGGGCGAGTCTGTGATGCCGAGGGAGGATGAAGAGGAATGTTGTAGGTAGAGAGTGAAATGGTCAACATGTTCCAAAGGCAGAGGACAGGTCTAGGAGGTAGAACCACAAGTACTGGCGTAAGGTGCTTTGCGTTAATAGCGTCCATGATGGTAGACATTTCGTTGAGGGCGGTTTCTGTAGAGATGTGGGGTCGGGAACCAGATCTCTATCCTGGGTCAAACAGAAGAGATGTTGGGTTGGAGAGACTGGGATGATACTATATTGAGATGGCTACGTGGTTTGCACAGGAGCTTAGAGGAGAATGGAAGCGAGTGAGATGGGGCCATATTGGAACAGTGTAGGATATTGGCTCGGGAGATGGTTTCTTTAAGGCTGTGGGTGGATGGTCAGCGTGTTAAAAGGAGGAAGAGTAGAAGATGCCAGAGAAGTCAGTGTAAATTACATTTGAAGAGATGGTGAGCGGCTGGAATGAGTAACAGCACTCAAGTACAGTAAATGATGTGGGCAATGGCAGTGGTCCCAAGACTACAGGTGGTGAGGGTTCGATTATGGACAGTAGAGAGGAGAGCTTGTTCACGAGTGACAGTAGGAAGCAATTGTTAGGGGGTGAATAGTGAAGAGGTGAAAGAGGAGGCTGTTGGGACCACTGCAGGAATATATTCTAGGCTATGAGACTGAGAGGGCTGAATATCTTGTCTGATTAATATTTATTTTATTTTAAGAAGTGAGTTCAGCAAAATCATCTGCTGAGAGGAGAGATGGGGGAGGAATTGCGAGGTGACCAAGGAGAGAGTTGAAGGCGTTTAAAAAAGTGTCTAGTGGGTGTGAGGAACAGGGAGGATATGCAGAGTGGTGCAGTTCAGTCCTGTTTGTCTGATCGCGAGTAGCAGTATTTAAAATGGAGTGTAGTGAATGCGTTTCGTATGATACGCGAATTCCTCAGTGGAGTGGGTTATCTTCAACAGCGTTTCAGCAATTCTGGAAGCTTGCACACCAGCTTTGATGTGTGGGGGGGGCGGCGAGGGGGGGGAATCTGTTGCCAGGGTTGTCTTTTTTGGTTTTTGGGGTGTTCTTTTTGTGGGAAAAGGGGCGACCGTGTCAAGAGGGGAAGTGATTGGTTTTGAAAAATGGGGTTTTGGCTGCGCCCTGGTAAACAAATGATTTTATATGGTAGAAAAGGGGACAAAGAAAGTCAGAGGGGAGTTAAAGGGTTTTGAGGTTTTGGGGGTTTCCTTTCGTGGGTGTACTAATTTAGGGGTCGGGAAAGGGCAGGTGGGAGTGGGGGATGGGGGAAAAGGGGTAAGAAAGGGGTTGGGGTCAGAAAGGGGGGGGAGAGTTTGAGAGTTTAATTGGGGGGGGCAAAGGGGGGTTAAAAATGAGGCCCCCGGTGGGGGGGGGTTCCCATCTTTTGGGGGGAGGGGGGTCCAGGGGGGATTCCCCTTGGGGAGGGGGGGGGGGAAGGGAGGGGGGGGGGGAGGGGGAACGGGGAATTTTGGGGTTGGGGTTAGGGGGGCGGGGGGGGTTTTTATCAAATTGGGGGGGGGGTTAAAAACTCCCAGGGGGGATTTTAGGGGGGATGTGGGGAAAGAAAGTGGGGGAAAGGAAAGGAAAAAAAGGGGGGGTAAAGGGAAAGGGTTTGGTGGCCGCCCGGGGTCGGTAAAACAACAGCCCATTTGGGGGTTTTGGGGGGGGAGTAATGCGGACAGAGTGAAACCTAAAAGGATGGGAGGGAAGGGGGGGGTAGGGTTGGATGGGGACAAAGGAGCAGGTATCGCCCAGAAGAAGGCCGACCCCTTTCTGCCTTTTTTACTTCCAGGGCTAATTGCCCCAAAGAAAGATCAAAAATAAAAAAAGTACACATTTTTCGGTATCCCGCATGAAAAAACAACCCCCCCCTGTAAATTTTAATTAACCCAAAAGGTGAATTCCGTAATAAAAAAAATTCACAGAATTTTTTGTTCTTTACCCCCACCCAAAAAAAAATGGAATAAAAATTTCATCCTGCAAAAAAAAAAAAAAACCCTTACACAGCTCTGTACCATAGAAAAAAAAAAAACGTTATGGCAAACAAAGATAAGATGCATAAATATTGTTTTACAACCCATAAAAGCACTTTTTTTAAAAAAAAAGTGCTTTCACATAAAAACAATATAAAGGGGGGGTTTTTGGGGCCAAAAATTATCTCCCCCAGGAGAAAACTAACTTGTCACGGAAATTTGGCACATTGAGCGCTTTTGGGAAAATAAAAAACACTACTGGGAATTATTTTTTTCCCTGCCTTCCAAAAAACGATTTTAAAAATGATCAAAAAGCCTTGTCCCACCCAAAATTGGGTACCCGCGAAATTTCGTATTGACCGGCGAGTAAAGTTAGAAAGTCTTTTAAACCCACAGGGACCTCTTTTAAAAAAAAAAAAGAAAAACACAACCAGGTTTGGGTTTGGAATTTTGTTAAAAAATGCCTAAAAAAAACAAAAAAACCTTAAAAAAAAGTGATAAAAAGTGTCATTTTAACCCCAAAATTTTTAATCAATAAAAACAACAATTTTTATCCCGCAAAAAACAACCCCAAAACAGCTAGGGAATACAGAAAATAAAAAAGTTTTTCCCTTTTCAGAATAGGACAAAAAAAAAACGCAATTTTTTGAAACTCTTTTTTTATTGAATAAAAGTTTTAAAACAAAAAAAAACTGATAAAAAAACCCCCAAGTAAAGTTACCTGTCTTTTACCCCCAAAAGGCGAACGCTGTAAAATTTAAGCCCAAAAAACGGGTTATTAATTGGGGCTTTTCCCCAAATTATAAATTTTGGGTTGACATCAATGTCGAAAGAACAAAGACATTTCCCCAAAAAATCGGGGGGCATCCTCCCTCCTTATTAAAAGCTTGGGAAGCTTTTTTATAAACTTTTTAGTGGTTTAGCAAAACAGAAATTTTTTTTTTGAAAAAATACAGTAAGCAACACCCTTATTACTATTTAGTATTAAAAAAAATCACCTCATTAATATCACTAAAAGCACTTGGTCACTTGTTAACAAAAAAAACACCTCTAAATTTTTCTTTAAACCTGGTTATATTTTTATGCATTTTTTATGATATATAAAGGTCAGTGGTTCTACTGCACAAGACAGAACAACACGGCTAGCGTCTAACCTTCTACCCATCTACACTACACGTCTAAAATGTCCTTGGTAACTCATAATAAAAAAACCAAATTTACACTTTTAAGAAGACGACTGAATTCTCCCAAAACAAACAAGGACACAACTTCATGGAAGAAAACATGATCACTAGAAAATAAAATTGCAAAATTTTTTAACCCTGTATTAAAGAACTATAGAATTTATGACTAGAATTTATTTAATATCCATGTCAATGGCGGAAATGCGTTTTGTTCTCCCCCATTTTCTTGGCCCAGTGCTCCAATGAATAATGGATAAGAAGTGAAAATCTATAAAAAAGTGAAATTTTTAAATTTCAACTCCACTTTGCTTTAATTTCTGTGAAAAACCTAAAGGGGTAGCAAACTTCCTAAATGCTTTTTTAAATACTTTAAAGGGGGTCTAGTTTATTAGAGGGGGTCATTTTATGGGGTATCTAACATACAGATCCCTCAAAGTCACGTCAAAACTGGACTGGTCCCTAAAAAAATCTCTTCTGATAATTTTCTTGAAGATGTGAAAAATTACTATTAAATTTTGATGCCCTCTAATCCATAAAAAAAAATTTGCCAACCTACAGTAGCAATGGTAGATCTGTTATAAACTATTTTGAGGGGGATAACTATGTCTTTTACCACGCAGAAATTTTTTAAAACTTTAAAAATTTAAAAAATTTTTTCCAAATTTTCATGAATTTTTTCACAAATAAACAAAATTTTATGGACCAAAATTTTTTTTTACTAACTTAAAGCACAATTTGTCACAGAAAAAAACTTCTGAATCATATGAATAGGTAAAAGTGTCAAAAAGTTTTCTCACATAAAGTGACACTGTCAATTTTAAAAACGGGGGTTGTCGGAAAAGGGCCCAAAACTGGCATAAGGGTTAAAAAAAATTCACTTCAAGCCATTTTTGTTAATGGCCGCAAAATTTACTGCAGGGCTAAGGGGTTTTCACACAACGCAGTTTTGGTGCATTTTAAACAAATTTAACACTCCCAAGTTTTTTTTCATTGTCTAAATTGTTCAAAAAAGGTTTTTCCAAGTAAGAATCTTTTAAACCAATTTTTCGCAGTCTTGTGGATTCCCGAAAACACAAATTGATTACTCACTTCCCAAACTTTTTTAGAAAAAGGGAAAAAAGCTTGCTGAAAAATTTAAAGGCAGATAACTGGGGCGCAGTTAAAAGTGCACCAAAACTGCGCTGTGTGAAAGCACTGTAAATGTGCTAAACGTCCAGCTATAAACAACCCAAAAATCTTGAATTTAAAGTTTTTTTAGGAATAAAAAGATTTAGCACGGGGAAAGGGGTTTTTCCCTTTGTTAACCCGGGCCTTACCCCCAGCTAAAAATAAAATGATGAGTCATTAAAAAAAACCTGCTTCCCAAAACTAAAGGGACCAAATTCCTTCAGTCGTTTTTCCCTCATAAAATTATTTTGATCCACCCCAGGGGGTTTAAAACCCAAGAACTGTGATTGGGGGGGGGGGCCCAGTTTTTGAAGGGGGCAGTCAGTTTTTCCATGTGGCCAGAAAAAAAAAAATTTTGTAAAATTTGCCCTCTTTTTTCTGGGGTTTTAAAACCAAGGAGGAAAAAAATGAAACAGCCGGGGTTTTGAAGGCACAGCTAGGGTAACAGGGGGTATTTAGTGGCCCTTCAGGTAGTGTGTCCAGCAGAAGGTACCTGCACTGGTGGGACAGAGCACAGGGACTTGTACAGTTTGGGATTTACATGGATCAGTACCAGGGATCCCTGGTGCCATAAGTCTTTGCACAGACACCCCAAAAGGGGGAATCAAAGGGGACTTGTTTATCTCCAAATGCACGGGAATGAAGTAAATCCCCCTATACACTCAAGTAGGAGTTTAGAAATCAGACTACCATCGCTGTGAAGCTCAGGCCTGGAGTTTTATCGTAATAAGTGAGTTTTCCCCACCCAAAAGCTTCCACCCCAGCCCCAATTTTCCCCCCTCATTAGGTCCCTTAAATTCTCCAATTTTTCCCAAACCTTCCCATAAACTTTTTTGCCCAAAACCCAACTTTTCTGAGAGCCTAAAAAATCTTTTTGGCTAAAAGGGCCCCTCATTCAAGGGCCCTTTATGCCCTGCAGTTAGGAGGCTTAATCACGACCAATATATACTTGCTATTAGAACTCTATATCGTTTTATTTACTGCTTGTATACAAAAGTTTCTCCTGGCTGCCGACCACCTCTCTCTGCTCTTACTGCTCCAAGCTGACATCCATCAATGGTGAGTCACTCCCTGCAGAATCTTATCTCTAGAACAGGTTTTTGTTTATCTAAGTTAATAACAAGTTTTAATCCTTAGAACTTTGTAGCCATGTGCATTACAGATTATATACACTCACCGGCCACTTTATTAGGTACACCATGCTAGTAACGGGTTGGACCCCCTTTTGCCTTCAGAACTGCCTCAACTCTTCGTGGCATAGATTCAACAAGGTGCTGGAAGCATTCCTCAGTTCAAGAAACCAGTCGAGATGATTCCAGCTTTATAAAACATGACGCATTATCCTGCTGAAAGTAGCCATCAGATGTTGGGTACATTGTGGTCATAAAGGGATGGACATGGTCAGCAACAATACTCAGGTAGGCTGTGGCTTTTGCAACGATGCTCAATTGGTACCAAGGGCCCAAAGAGTCCAAGAAAATATTGCCCACACCATGACACCACCACCCCACCTGAACCGTTGAACAAGGCAGGATGGATCCATGCTTTCATGTTGTTGACGCCAAATTTTGACCCTACCATCCGAATGTCGCAGCAGAAATCGAGACTCATCAGACCAGGCAATGTTTTTCCAATCTTCTACTGTCCAATTTCGATGAGCTTGGGGAAATTGGAGCCTCAGTTTTTTCCCGTTCTTAGCTGAAAGGAGTGGCACCCGTGTGGTCTTCTGCTGCTGTAGCCCAATCTGCCTCAAAATTCGCCGTACTGTGCGTTCAGAGATCTCTTCTGCCTACCTTGGTTGTAACGGGTGGCTATTTGAGTCACGGTTGCCTTTCTATCAGCTCGAACCATCTGCCCATTCTCCTTTGACCTCTGGCATCAACAAGGCTTTTCCGCCCACAGGACTGCCGCTCACTGGATGTTTTTTACTTTTCGGACCATTCTCTGTAAACCCTAGAGTTTGGTTGTGCGTGAAAATCCCAGGAGATCAGCAGTTTCTGAAATACTCAGACCAGCCCTTCTGGCACCAACAACCAAGCCACGTTCAAAGGCACTCAAATCACCTTTCTTCCCCATACTGATGCTCGGTTTGAACTGCAGGAGATTGTCTTGACCATGTCTACATGCCTAAATGCACTGAGTTGCCACCATGTGATTGGCTGATTAAAATTAAGTTTTTAACGAGCAGTTGGACAGGTGAAAACCTAATAAAGTGGCCGGTGAGTGTACTTCCACCACTCATGTCACTGTAACAGGATCAGCTAGGAATAGCAGAACTGATATGCCAATCTCTGCTGTAGAACCACCCACAGCCTGATCAGGATGTCTGAGTCTGAAGCTGGCTGTGGCTCTGTGAGACAACCTCTTTAAAGGGGTGTTATTGTTTGAGCTGTTTGGGCTGTTCAGCTAATTTTCTCAGATTGAGTTTGATATCCAGCGGCGTGTCTCTCCTGTCAGCAGGCGTGTCTCTCCTCCCAGGGGCGTGTCTCCCCTCACTGAAGAACTGTGACATCATTTTGTAAAGAAGCAGGGGATGCAGAAGGATTGTCTGGATATAACAGCTCTGTAGCCTCCTGCATGCTTCTTATGTCTGCAGCCTTGAGGCTCCAAAAAACCAGCAAGCACCTGTCATATGTCTTAGTTTACACACCCAAAAGACACTGAAAGCCAACAGCTTTAACTTCTAGTGGTGTTCACCCCAAATTGACTGACAACAGGCAGAGACCTTTACTCAACTACAAGGACAAATGTCATCTTCAAGTAAAGATCTCTGCTTCCTGTCAGTGACATGTGAGTGAAAACAATGAGGGTAGAAGCAATCAGCTTTGAGAGAAGGCCCTGCTCAGCTGTAACTAACTTGGGCTGTTGGTGCAGCGGTAGAGCAGTGAGCAGTGATAGAGTATTGCTTTTTTCAACGAAGGGGTTTGGAGTTTTTAGTCCCCTCACAGAGTATATTTTTTTCCCCCTAAATTCTACACATATGTAGAGAACCTAAAAAAATAATGTCAATCTCTATAAATTATATATACACAAACATAGCCCCCCCTATATCATGTCTCATCCCCCATAAATATATGCATTTGTATCACATATGTTGGAAAAGTGCTTGGTGTGAAATACTGTGACAATGGGACACTAAATAGGGGAGCTTTTTTGTGTGTGTATATGAATAAAAATTTAAAATGTCTACACATATATTTTTCATATATTTTCATAAAGTTGTACAATTTATAAAAAACAAAAAAAATACTGATGGGACTTAACTCCTAACCTTTATCTTGCAGAGTGGATCAGCTAAGCACAGGGACTATACAAGGCACTTATGCAGACACAGTGTTGAATCCTTATGTTATACACTACAAATAATGACATCATAAGGAGGCGGGGCTTGCATTAGCCCTGAGGAACAGAACGCCCTCTTTTCAAAGTAGCAGCTTAAGGACTGTACCTGTGAGGAGGTGAAACAACCTCTTGGCAAAAGCCCTTTAAACAGGGAGTCATTGCCCAGAAACATCACCATAGAGCTGGGGAGATGTACATAGAGCTAGCAGACCTTGGTTTCACTATCAATTTTAACAGCTCAGAGGGGATAAACACAGAGTGTGCGGGAAAACCAATCACAGCGCAGGGGGCGTGGCCGGGCTTTTCCTGTCTAGGGGCGTACCCAACAGGTAAGAAATGCAGCCAACCAATCACATCAGGGGGTGTGTCTAGGGAATCGAACAGGGGGCGTCCGACCAGAAACAGGCAACAGCAAAACAGAATAAAAATTTACAGAAATGATATTGCTAAAACAAGTGACAGAGGAAATGCAACCCAATTAAAAAAAGGGCTTTTTTTTTTACTGTCCCAAACTGAAACATGATTTTGTAATGATAAAACCCCCTTTAAAATAAAAACCCTGTCTGAGCCCCTCTGACAGCTGTGCCTAAAAAAAAACGTAAGCTGCAGTGATGAACGACCCAAACTTCATCTTCACAACTTAAAAACAATGTAAGTCAGGGGTACTGTAAACAAAAACAAAACCTGCAAATAAAAAAAAAAACCAAATGTTCACTGAAACCATGTATTTAATTGGAGGCAAAAAATTTTAAAAAATAAAAAAAGCTGTTTAAAAAGAAAAAATTAATTGATGGGGGGACATAATGAAAATGGCACAATTCATTTTTTGATTTAGTGGACACTTTATGGGGCTCCCCAAAGGTTTTCCCAATTCTCCCTTTATACGGGAATAGTAAAACGGTTAAAATTCCAAAGGGGCTGGACATTTAATTCCCTGTTATTTTTTAAAACCTCTCCTCCGTATCAATACACTTCATCCCGTTTTCTAATTTGAATGCTAAAAACTCATTAACAAAAGATTTAAGAAATGTTAAAGAGGAGAATGGTTGCTAGATGGGTTAAATATGTCCAAGTCCCAAAATTACCCAAAATCCACAAGATGGAAAGACAAAAGCATGTTCATACGAACCTGAGATAAAAAGGCAAACCATTTCTTAAAACATGGGGGCGGTTTGAATCATGGACGAGCTACCACCACAATATAGAAAAAACTACACTACTGTTTCCAATTAACTTCAAGCAATTGTTTGTTAAAGGGCACAAATTTATTCAGTCCCCGTGCAGTTTGGCTACATAGTAGCGGGGGTACCTTGGTCACAATGAGAAGGGAATGTAACCCAGCCTCTGAATATCACTGGTCAGGGACTTGACCCATTCAGGAATAAGCCCAAGACCAGGGGGTAACAGAGAACCTGGGCCACATAGCGAACTTTTTGTGGGGGCCCCCACCCCCCCCCCCCCCCCCCTTGCCCACCTCCCTGATCAGAAAATTTACCCCAAACATGCTTTAGATAAACAAGGGGGGAACACCTCACCCCTACATATCACCATCATGCGCTACCAAACAAATCCCCTATAAAACCAAAACCAATATTAAAAAATAAACCCTATTAAAATAGGAACCCGTTTTAAAAAGGCCAGAACGACCACAAAGTGATGAATAATCCCCACATATTTTGATCGTACACAAGACCCAAAATACCGCCCTAAAATTGACCTATATGGTATATACCCAAAAAACAGGGTCGCAGACTGTATACAACCCCCATAAGTCACCTAAGTGGTATACCCCCGTGTACACAGGCTTGCAGACGTATTAACCCCTACGGACCATATAGTGGTAATACCAATAACGGGGGCTTTCAATTAAAATTTTTACATTTAGGGCCCCCACAGGTGCGTCTTGTCAAGTCATTCACTTTCCTTTTTTTCTCTATTCATCCAACCTCCATGATGATTCCTCCGTCACCACTCGCCCGTAAATTTTTACAACAAAAACACCTAAAGACCCCCCACTTTTTTTTTATCTTTTTCCCCAACTGATTTCCCCCTCCCCTAAAGTACAAACTCCACATTTAAAATCCCAAAATGGAAAAATTATCCCTGGTAATTAAGGGCCCCCCCAGTCGGTATGTGGGCATTTCGGGCCCCCGGGCGGTGCTTGGGGTTTCCCCAATTTAGAAAAAGGGGGGCCCCCTGTAGTTTAGGCCACCCCGAAAGAAAAAGGGCCCCTTAGATTAGACACAGTCAAATCCCTAAAAACATCTATGCTTTTCAAAAATGAAAAAATTTTGAGACTCTCGGTTCACATTCTTGATCAAAAAGTTAAGCTCCCCACGACTTTAAAACGTGGTCTAAAATCGGCGTCCTATCCTATCTTTACCTCCAATGAGCCAATCGGGCCCTTCCCACTGGGTCACCGACCTCCATTATTCAGGAGAAAAAAAAAAAAACCCCCAACCCTGCAAAGAAACCTTTCTTATACAGCCGTGAGAGTGGGCGGGACAAAAAACCAAAAATGAAGCCCCCCTTTCCTTTCCATTGGGTTAAAATCAATGTACACCAAAGTATAACGTATGTTTCTGCACACAAAACATCTCTGAAAAACATGCAAACCTGGGTGCCACGGGGCAGGGCTGCGGCACACAGTAATTTACTGTACCCCCCACAGCCCGCCCCCACGGCACATTTCTGAAAAAAGGGGCAATACACTACGTCGAAACCCTAAAGAAGCACTATTATTTCATACATGAAAAAACTTTGAGACCTCGGTTTTCACATATTTTGATCGAACTTTTTTAAGCTGCCCAGATTTTCAACGTGGTCTCAAATCGGGCATCCTACATCTTTCCCCCCCCCTCTAAAAACAAACCCAATCAGCCTCTCACGGGGTCACCGACCTCCATTTTTTCAGAAGAAAAAATAAAAAAACCCAACCTGCAAGCTCCCCCTTCTTTGACAGCCGGGGAGAGTGGGGGGGGACAGAAACCCAAAAAGGAAGCACCCTTCCCTTTTCCATAATAGGTTAAAACAATGTACACAATATAACGTATTTTTGCACACAAAAACCTCAAAAAAAAACGTATGCAAACCGGGGTCCCCACTGGCGGGCTGCGGCACAATGAAAATTATACATGTACACACACAGACCGCCCCAGCGGCACATTTCTGAAAAAAGGGGCAATACACTACTCGAAATCCCTAAAGAAGCTCTATGCTATCTTTTCCATACCCCCACGGCTTAATAAGAAGGGCAGCTTTGCGGGTTGGGGTTTGTTTTTTATTTTTTCTCTTGAAAAAAGGGAGGTCGGTGACCCGGGAAAGGGGCCCTATTGGCTCATTGGGGGTAAAAAAAAATTTGGAAACTGCCCGATTTGAGACCAGTTGAAAGTCGGGGGCATTTTAAACCATGTTTTGATAAAGATATGTAAACCGGGGAATTTGTAGTTTTGGGGGGGCCCCCTTTTTGGGCAGAATAGTCCCCCCCGTGGGTTAGGGCCCCCTTGTAGGCAGAATAGCCCCCCCCCCCCCGTAGATTGGGGGCCCCCTTGAGGCAAAATTTAAACCCCCCCCCGTAGATTAGGACCCCCCTATGGGCCCAAATTTGTTCCCCCCAGTCATTAACCCCCCTGAGATATATTTCCCCCCCCCCTCAAGTTATTAGGGCCCCCCTGGGAAATGGGTTCCCCCCCCTCTAGTTTTTAGGGCCTCCTGTGGGCAAAAGTTCCCCCCCCCCTTTTATTTTTTGGGGGCCCCCTGGGGGCATAGTTCCCCCCCTAGTTATTAGGGCCCCCTGAAAGGCATATTTCCCCCCCCTCTATTTATTAGGGCCCCCCCTGTAGTCAAATTTTTCCCCCCCTAGTTATTGGGCCCCCCTGTAGGTTTAGCCCCCCCCCCACATTTAATGGGCCCCCCCTTTTGGCATAGTCCCCCCCTTTTAATAGGGGCCCCCGGTAGGTATATTTTCCCCCCCCCCAGTAAAATTGCCCCCGAAGGGTATTTTCCCCCCCCCAAGTAATGTCCCCCCTGTAGGAATATTTTCCCCCCCATTTAAAGGTGCCCCCTGTAGATATAGTTTTTCCCCCCCAGTAAAGTGCCCCCCTTTAGGTATTTTTTTCCCACCCAAAAATATTTCCCCCCCGGGGTTATAGCCCCCCCCCCCCCCCCCCCGAAAATGGGGCCCCCGTGGGTATAGCTCCCCCCCAGTAATATGCCCCCGGGTGGGTTTAGCTCCTCCACAAAATGGGGGCCCCCCTGGAAAGGTAATAGCTCCCCCCCAGTAATGGGGCCCCCTTAAGGTAAAAGTTTCCCCCCCATTAATATTTCCCCCTGAAAGGTAAAGCCCCCCCCCAAACCATTTAAAAAGGGCCCCCCCCTGTAGGAAATTCCCCCCCCAGTAATAGGGCCCCCTTTGGGTTATAGCCCCCCTCCCCCGTAATAGGGCCCCCTGTAGGTTTAGCTCCCCCCCCCCCCATTTAATAGGGCCCCCTTTTGGCAAAAGTTCCCCCCCTGTAATGGGTTCCCCCCTGAAAGGTATGGGTTTAAAACCCCCCCAGAAATTGTGCCCCCCTTTTAGGTATATTTTTCCCCCCCAGTAATAGTGCCCCCTTGGTATATTTTCCCAAACCCCCCGTAATAGTCCCCCCTGTAAATAAAGTTTCCCCCCGAAATTAGTGCCCCCCGAAAGGAAATGTTCCCCCCCAGTAACATTGCCCCCTGTAGGTTGGCTCCCCCCCCCAAAAGGGGGCCCCCCTGTAGGTATACCCTCCCCCCCAGAATAGTGCCCCCCTGTGGGTATATCCCCCAAACCAAAATTGGGGCCCCCCTTAGGTATAGTTTCCCCCCCAGAAAATACCCCCCCTTTTAAGGTAAAAGCTCCCCCCAGTAATAGTCCCCCCTGTGGGTAAAGCTCCCCCCCCACCAGTAATAGGGGCCCCCTGTAGGTAGCTCCCCCCCAGTAATGGGGCCCCCCTGAAAGGTAAAGCTCCCCCCCCCCCAATAATGGGGGCCCCCTGTGGGTTTGGGTTTCCCCTCCCCCATTAAAGGGGGCCCCCTTTAGAAATAGTTTCCCCCAAAATTGGGGGCCCCCCTGTGGGGTATATCTCCCCCCCCCCAGAAAATAGGGCCCCTTTTGGAAAGGTAGAGCCCCCCCCCCCAGAAAATAGGGCCCCTTTGTGGGTTTGAGCCCCCCCCCCCAGAAATTTGGGGGCACCCTTGAAAGGTATAGCCCCCCCCATTTAATGGGGCCCCCCCTTGTATTAAAACCCCCCCCCAAGTAATAGGTCCCCCTTGGGAAGAAAAAACCCCCCCGGTAAAAAAGGGCCCCCTTTGGGTAGGTAAGACCCCTCCGAAATAGGGCCCCCCCTTGTAGGTACCCCCCCCCCAAAAATTTGGGGGCCCCCCTTGTAGGTGGGCCCCCCCCCCAGAAATTTGGGCCCCCCTTTTAGGTGAGCCCCCCCATAATGGGGCCCCCCTTGTATTAAAAGGCCCCCCCAGAAAAGGGGCCCCCGTTTTTAGGTAGAGACCCCCCCCATTAAATAGGGCCCCCCTTGTAGGTAGAGCCCCCCCCCAGAAATTTAGGGCCCCCTTTTAGGTAAGACCCCCCCCAGTAATGGGGCCCCCCTTTTTTAGGTAGGGACCCCCCCAGTAAAAAAGGGCCCCCCTTGTTGGTAGAGACCCTCCCCCCCAGTAATGGGCCCCCTTGTGGAAAGAGCCCCCCCCCCCCCGGGAATTTGGGGGCCCCCTTGTAGGTAGAAAACCCTCCCCCAGTAATGGGGCCCCCTTGTAGGAAAGAAAAAAACCCCCCCCAAAAAGGGGCCCCCCTTGTTTTGGTAAAAACCCCCCCCCCCCCCAAAAAATTTGGGGCCCCCCTTTGGGGGTTGGGAAAAAACCCCCCCCCAGAAAATAGGCCCCCCCTTGTAGGAAGAGACCCTCCCCAAAAAAGGGGCCCCCTTTGGGTAGGTAGAAAACCCCCCCCGTAATGGGGCCCCCCCCTTGTGGGTTTAGAGACCCCCCCCAGTAATTGGGCCCCCTTGTAGGTAAATGAAAACCCCCCCAGTAATTTGGGCCCCCCTTTTAGGTAGAAAACCCCCCCCCCCCAGTAATGGGGCCCCCCTTTAGTAAGAACCCCCCCCCAGAAAAAAAAAAATTTTTGGGGGGGGCCCCCCTTGTGGTAGAAAAAACCCCCCCCAAATAATGGGGCCCCCCTTGAAAGGTAGAGAACCCCCCCAGAAAATAGGGCCCCCTTATAGGTAGAGCCCCCCCCCTTTAATAGGGCCCCTTTTTTAGGTAGGGGACCCTCCCCCAGAAATAGGGCCCCCTTGTAGGAAGAGCCCCCCCCCCCATTAAAAAGGGCCCCCTTGTAGGTAGAAAACCCCCCCATAAAAGGGCCCCTTGTAGGTGAAAACCCCCCCCCCCCAAAAATGGGGCCCCCTTGTAGGTAGGGGCCCCTCCCCCCGTTTTAGGGCCCCTTGTATTAAGAACCCCCCCCCCCATTTAAAGGGGCCCCCCTTGAAAGGGAAAGAAAACCCCCCCCCAGAAAAATGGGCCCCCTGAAGGTAGAAAAACCCCCCCCCCCAAGAATTTAGGGGCCTCAGGTATTTAAAAACCCCTCCCCCTTTTTAAATTTGGGCCCCCCCCTTTTTAGGTATAAAACCCCCCCCATAATGGGGCCCCCTTTTGTGGGTGGAAAACCCCCCCCCCCCAGAAATGGGGCCCCCTTTTTTAGGTAGAAAACCCCCCCCCCAGAAATGGGGCCCCCTTGTAGGTAAGACCCTCCCCCCAGTAATGGGGGCCCCCTTTTGGGTTTAGAGACCCTCCCCCCAGTAAGGGGGGCCCCCTTGTAGGTAAAAACCCCCCCCCAGAAATGGGGCCCCCCTTGTAGGTGGGGACCCCCCCCCGTTTAATTTGGGCCTCCTTTGTAGGATGGGAAAAACCCCCCCCAAAAATTAGGGCCCCCTTGAAAGGTAGAAAAAAACCCCCCCCCAGTAATAGGGCCCCTTGTAGGTAGAGACCCTCCCCCAGAAATGGGGCCCCCTTGTGGGTTTAAAAACCCCCCCCCCCAGTAATGGGGCCCCCTTGTAGGTAGGGGGAACCCTCCCCCCAGTAAGGGGCCCCCCTTGTAGGAGAGAACCCCCCCAGTAAAAGGGCCCCCTTGTGGGTAGAGCCCCTCCCCCCAGTAAAGGGCCCCCTTGTGGGTTTTAAAAAAAACCCCCCCCCAGTAATAGGGGGCCCCCTTTTTGGGTTAGAAAACCCCCCCCCCAGAAATTGGGCCCCCCTTGAAAGGAAGGAACCCCCCCCAGTAATAGGGCCCCCTTTGGGGAGGTAGAAAACCCCCCCCCAAAAATGGGGCCCCCCCTTGTAGGTAAGCCCCCTCCCCCCAAGTAAGGGGGCCCCCCTTTTTGTGGGTAGAAAAAACCCTTCCCCAGCAATGGGGGCCCCCCTTGTAGGTAGAGACCCTTCCCCCCATTAATAGGGCCCCCTTTTAGGTAGAGAAACCCCCCCCAGAAATTGGGGGGGCCCCCTTTTTGGGTAGAAAACCCCCCCCATTATAGGTCCCCCAGTAGGTAAAAACCCCCCCCCAGTAATGGGGCCCCCCTTTGTAGGTAAAAACCCCCCCCAGTAATGGGGCCCCCTTGTGGGTAAAAACCCCCCCCCGAAAGGGGGCCCCCCTTGTAGGTAGAGCCCCCTCCCCCCAGAAAAAGGGGCCCCCCTTTTGTAGGAAAGGGGAACCCCCCCCAGTAAGGGGGCCCCCCCTTGTGGGTAGAAAACCCTCCCCCCAGTAATGGGGCCCCCCTTTTGTAGGTGGGAGAACCCTCCCCAGCAATCGGGGCCCCCTTGTAGGTAGAGACCCTCCCCCAGTAATAGGGCCCCCTTGTAGTTAGAGAACCCCCCCCAGTAATAGGGCCCCCTTGTAGGTAGAGAACCCCCAGCAGTAATAGGGCCCCCTTGTAGGTAGAGAACCCCCCCAGTAATAGGGCCCCCTTGTAGGTAGAGACCCCTCCAGTAATAGGGCCCCCTTGTAGGTAGAGACCCTCCCCCCAGTAATAGGGCCCCCTTGTAGTTAGAGACCCCCCCCCAGTAATAGGGCCCCCTTGTAGGTAGAGACCCTCCCCCCAGTAATAGGGCCCCCTTGTAGGTAGAGAACCCCCCCCCCAGTAATAGGGCCCCCTTGTAGGTAGAGAACCCCCCCCCAGTAATAGGGCCCCCTTGTAGGTAGAGAACCCCCCCCAGTAATAGGGCCCCCTTGTAGGTAGAGACCCTCCCCCCAGTAATAGGGCCCCCTTGTAGGTAGAGACCCTCCCCCCAAGTAATAGGGCCCCCTTGTAGGTAGAGAACCCCACCCAGTAATAGGGCCCCCTTGTAGGTATAGACCCCTCCCCCCAGTAATAGAGCCCCCTTGTAGGTATAGACCCCTCCCCCCCCCCGTAGCTTATTACTTACCTGGCCGCGCTCCCCCGGCGTCTCAGTATCCTCCCTGCTGCTTTAGGCTTGGGGCCGAGGACAGGAAGCTCGGCAGGCGGCGAGGTGACGTCACTTACGCCGCGCCGCCTGCTGACCTGTACAGGTTTTTAATCAGATCAGGTTTATAGCAGGAACCTTCTAATCCTGAAGTGTGGAGGTCTGAACAGACACCTAGAGAGGTAGCATGTAGTGTAAGTTCCCACCTGAATTGGGGATCACCTTGCCGCAGTAGGTGGGCATTTACAGTTTTGATCAAAAATGTACACTAAGAACCTCAAATTTTTTCATATATTTCATATTAGCAGAACTGCTGTTCCAAAAATTATTACGTCCTCTTCGACTGTTTTTTAGTGTTTCTAAAGTGCTACTGATGTTGTATTGTGTTTGCATAGCTTTTGCTGCAACAATAGTGTGCACCTATACGTTTATTCTTCAAAACGGATGTGCTAACCAGATTTTGTATTTTGACTGCTTAGAACCACCCACCTGAGTCCCGAAACCCAAAATGAGCAGAACTCTGAAGCCTCGTTCACACGACGGATTTGGCCGCGGTTATTGCCGTGGGTTCCGACGCGGTTTCCACGGCCATAACCGCGGCCAAGTCGCACCTAGATTATTAACATGGTTTCCTATGGGAAACCGCGTTAATATTCACACGGCGCGGGTTTGGCCGTGGCTCCAGGGCCGCGGCCAGACCCGCGCGTGTGAAGAACTCTCCTGTCAATCTTGACATGGAGTTCTCTGCGTGGCGGCCGCGCGGTGCTGCCGCGTGCAGCGCCGGGTGTCGCCGCGGGTGGTGCGCGGCTGGGGCGCGGCTCGCGACGCGGCTTGCCCCTGCTATTAATTTACATGGGGGCAAACCCTCGGCGCAAGCCGCGCCCCAGACCACGCCCCTCCCACGACGAGACCACGCCCACCACCCGCCCTGCAAACCCGCGACCGGAGACGCGAGTTTGCGGCGCGGCCCGACGAAGACTTGGCCGCGGGAACCGCGGCGAGAGCCGTGGCGAAACCCGCGGCCAAATCCGTCGTGTGAACAAGGCCTTAATCAATGAATAAGAAGTTGCCCTGAAACTCTTTCCTCATAACTGTATATCAGCTACTGGCGGACTGAACAACATGCTCAACTTAACAGATTTGCTGTAAGAATATGTGCACTCGTTGAGTATATCAAGTCGGAATCCACATGGATCCTGACTTAAAATACTTTTCTAAAACCGAAACTAAACCATTCCCATTGACATTAATGGGGAAGAAAAGCTTTTTAATTTTCTTCAAACGTTTTTTAAAAAAACTGTTTTTTTTTTTCCCCCATGAAAAAAGCCTAAAAAAAATTTTTTTGGGTCCTTTTTCCCCTTGCGGGGAAAATTTTAAACCTTTTGACGTCAATGGAGTGGCAAAAAAAACTTTTTTAAAATAAAGCCTCCCCAAACATTTTTAAGGGTTTTTCCCCAAAGGTTTTGGGTGCCCCAAAAACCCAAAGAAAAAATTGGACTCCTCATTTCTGATTTTAAACCCAAAAAGTAAAAACAAGACCATAAATCACATAAAACTAAAAAAAGGAAATACTCATTGAAGACGCTTTAATCCGAAAAGGGTTTTTAAAAAACACAGAATCGGGACAGAAAATTTTTTCCCTTGTCATGTGGACGCACCCTAAGATCGTGAAAGTTTTGCAAATTTCCCCTTTGGGCATTTTTGTAGCACTCCTACTTATATACAGTATAAAAAATCTCTGAAGTGTAGGGGTTGGTGGTGGTTTTTTTCAGCATTGCTTTTTAAAGGCAACTGGGAAAAAAACCCAAAAAAGGGTTTTAATTATGCATTTGGAAGGTGAACGTTTTTTTTGATGGATTTCCCCCCCATCTCCCAGAACACAACCCCAAACAAAAACCCCCTTGAAAAAAGGGGGTTGTCTCGACAAGTTTGGGGTTTTAAATTTAAAAGATTTTTAAAAAACAAGCAGCTTTCAATAATATGTTATTAAAAATTTGCCAAACTGATTTTGAGTAACCCCCGTTATAGAAACAAAACCCAGCTTTCTAAATCTCTAAAAGCAGCTAAACCTGCTGACCTTTTTCTCACTGGCTGTCAGGTCTGAATGACTAAATCCCCTTTTTTTGAATTCAGGCCAAGCAGAGGGGCCCCCCACACAGAATGCTTCTGTAGGGGAGGGGGGGGGAGGGAGGCCCCCTGGCTTCTTTTGGCCCTCTTTCCTGGTTTAAACCCCGGTGTGTGCCTTGCTTCCTCCTGCCTCCACAAAAGATAGATGTGACAGCAGTGACCCTGTGGTTTCTATAATCATAATTGTCTGTGGACTGTAACATAATAATACTATAAAAGACAGGGGGGCTTGTGAACAGTTTTCCAGCTCTGCTGTACTGTACAAAATTCCTTTTGATAAACATTCACAGCTTCCCTTTGTCTGTTCTGAAGGGCCCTGTTTTTTTTGCGGGAAAAAGGGTGAAGATATTTAAGCAAAGCAGAGGGTATGGGGACATTTTCCCCCCCTTTTTTTCTCCCTATTAGAAATCAAAAGACCCCCCCACACTCATAGTTTCCCCCCCTAATACAGCTGATATAGATCCCCGCAGAAGTCTAGGCAGGCACACACAGGTTTTAACTCCGGCAGCAACCCCGTGCCCCCCCCTGCTGTATAGAATTAAAGAAAAGAGTTGCCTGTGGCGAGGGAGGGGGAAGGGGGAGGAGAAGGGGCAGAGAAGAAGCAGGGCCCCTTTTCATCAAAAATCCTTTCCCTTCTAAAAAAAATTGATGTGGGTTTGAAAGCTTGAAATGGGGCCCAACCCTTTTAAAAAGTTTCTTCAGTTTTTTAAAATTTTAAATTTTTACTTTTTAAAAATAAACAAATTAAATCAAAAACTATCAAAAATTAAAGGGATAATCCAATATGCTGTGGTCCCCAACACAAAATTTTAATTTGGTTCTGGGCGGGAGAAATTGAATGTTTGAAAAAATTGAAACACCTACTGGTAATTTCCTCTGGAAAGATGCTCATAGCATACTACTATCCTAAAAATTATAAATCATGTAATTTTGTTATTTCAAAATGAAAAAATATGAGTCTTTTAAAATTTAAACCATTCCAACCATAGCATAGAATTTTGCCTTGTTCTCGGGGCCCTAAAGTGAATCCTGATCAAGACAACATCGGGAATAATTTTTTCCCAGGGGTTTGCACAGTTTTCCTCCCAGTTTTCCCCCTGCTGCTCTAAACCCCCCCAACATCATCAAGAAAACCTTAATATCCCTAGAGTGTATAAAAATTTCAATAGAAAATTTTTAGGATTTTTAGCGTTTTAAAGGTGTTAAACCCAAGGGCCCGGAAAACCTCTGTACTACTGGGGCATAATATTTTTGCCATAATTTTGGGGAAACAAAAAAATAACCAGGGATAGAAAGAAGGCTGCAATTTAAAAGAAGTTTTTCCCAAAAATAAAAAATTTTTATAGTTTTATTGTATAAATTAAAAAAATGAAAAGGGAAAAAATGAAAAAAAAAAAAAATTAAATCAGTATCTGAAGGGGCCCCATCATGTTTTTCTTGGAAACACTTGAACCACTTTTTTTTGGGGGGTACTTGGCGGGGGGTTTTTTCCAAACTTTTTAAAAAAGTAACCACAGATCTTCTGTAAATGGGGGCCCTTTGCTCAAATCCTTCTGTGTCTTAAATATAACCCCCAAAACAGAAATTTAAAACAAAGGATTTAAAACAGGGCAAAATTTTTTTGAAAAGGCCCTTTGCAACTTTTCCCATTCATTTAAAATGAAGCTGCAAAAAACTAGCACATGGTGCAAAAAACATCCCCCTTAAGTGTAGTTACTGTTTTTTTAATCATAAAAAATTTTTTTGTGGGTTTAATCTGAAAGTTCCTAACACCCCCCAAACAGGCCCCAACGGGCCCCAACAACATTTAGGCTATATTTTACACAGAAAAGGGTTAAAAAGGGCTGCCCCAAAAATCAGACCCATTTTAAAAATTGCAGCCCAAAGGCTGGACTGCGCAGGGTTTTTTTAAAATTAACCTTTGGGCCCCCCAGTACATTAAATTTAAAGGGAAATCAAAACGGCAATCTGGCGGAAAAACACCATTTTTTTAAAAATCCGCCGAAAAGGGCAAAGCCAAATACCTTAGAAATTGGGTACCGATGGGGGCCCCTTAACGATAGGTATCCATTTTGGCCCAGCCAAAAAAGGGTTCCAGTTTAATTCATGGCAGGTTTTTAAAGCCCTGCCCACCCAAAGCTAGCCCCGCCCCCCTGAAAGTTATTCTCATATTTCAAAACCTTTTAAAAAGTAATAGGTTTTTTTTGTGAGGTGGGGGGGGGCCCTAGCCCCATTTGAGCGGGTCTTTAAAAAGGAGCCCTTTCTCATCACGGGTTTTTTCCAGACTTGGGGCTGTTCCCTCTCTCTTACAGCTTAAAACCCGGGGGGCCCTGCCTCTCCCCCCCCATTGGGGCATGCCCTTCTTTTCGGGTAAGCATGTCCTTCCCCCCCCCCGTAGGAGTTTTCTTCCTTCAATAAGGCTGGGGGGCTTTGGGAAGGGAAAAGGGTTTCCCCACAGCTCTGCAACCTCCTGCAGGGTTTTCTCATTCTTCAGGGGCCCGTAAACCCCCCCACCTAGGCAGCCAAACCCTTTTGTAACCAGAACACCGGGCATTCCCTGAAGGATTTATAAAGGGGAATGTTTAAAGAAAAATGGGGAAGGCCTTTTTTTTTATCAGGCAGGAGAGAGGGGGGAAAACAACTGGGGGAAAGGCTGGGGGTTTAAAAAGGGAGGAAAGAGGGGAATCTAGTAGCTAAAAAACCCAAAATTCCCCAAACCCTTTTACATAGAGCGGGGAGGGGAGCAAAGAAAAAGGCTCAGAGACCCTTTTAAATTAAAACAGAAAATCAGCAAAAAAACTGAGGCAACAGTTTTCACTTTCTTTTTCCACACCCTAAAAGGGGGAGTAAGCATAGAGGGGGCAGGCACCCAATTACAGAAACAGGGGGCGTACCCCATCAAAGGGGAAAATGTCCCAAACAAGGCTGAATTAAATATCGGGCCACCAATCACAGAAAAGGGGGCGGGGCCCCCAACCACTTCTTCAAAATAGCTATAGATGCACAATTTGCTCATATCTGCCCATAAATAAAAATGATTTAGGTAACACAAACCCAAATTTCAAAAGTGCTTATTTCTACTGTCCCCTCTTTTCAGATATGATTTTTGTAGCGAGGAAAAAACCCCCCAATTAAATGGACTCTTTTTATGAAAAAGCTGGAATCTTTCCCCGGGTTAAAACTAACATATCTGAGCATTAAAAACTGTAAAAATTTCCCGGGATCTTTAAAAGGGCACAAAAGCTGGAAACAGCAGTCGTCACAAAAATTTTTAACAGCAAAACCCAACCTGTAGCACTACCTTTTAAATGAAAAAACAAAAACTCCCCTTGTCAGAAAATGTGATTTACCAGTCTAGACTAAGGGTAAAGTTCACATATTTTATTTTTCCCTGCCCGAAAATTTTACGCGAATCAAGTTGAATCCCCCCTTTTGAAATCTTGCCTTTAGCAAGAATTCCAGAGAGGATTTGCCCATACTTTGAAGGGAGATTTTCAGACTGCAAAACCCAAAGGGAGGAATTTAAAGCAAATCCACCTCATGTTCCCGTTCTTTTTCACATTTAAAAAAAATCACCCCCCAATTTATCAACAACAATGTTGATTTTTCCCTTAGAGGAAAAATGTTTCAGGGGGTTTAATTTTTGATTTTGGGCACCCGAAATTTTGAAAGGCAAAATTCAGGGGCCCAAATCTATGCCCGAATCACTGTTCAAACACCGGGGAAAAATAACCAAACCCCAAAACAGTCATCCCGGGACAGGAAACCAGCACAAAAATCTAGATTTTTTGGGGGTGGGCCCGAAAAACAAAGAATTTTGTTTTTTAACATGGGAGGACAAGTAATTGAAAACCTTTTTTTTTTAAAAACATTGGGCTTTTTTATTTCTCTTCCCCTTTTTAACAGATAAAAACTCTTTTAAACCATGAGTGCACAAAAAAGGTTTTCTTTGGTTTCCTTTTCCATATCCCATTCCCGTTAGACAGAGAGCAACCACCCTAGTTTTGGGAAAAAAGATGTCACCAAAGTCGAATGGGGCATTTCCCTTAATTTTTAAAAAAATTAGATTAAATAGTTTGGTTTAGCGAAATTAAAAACGAAAAAAGTTTGGAAAACTCTCTGCAATGAAAAGATTTTTTTTTTCCTTTTAAAACTTAAACAACAATCGTCAAAGGGGGATTCCAATCGCGCCATTTTTTGGGGCTTTCCCTAAATTTTTTGGTTTGGGAAGGGCCCAATCAGGGGCAAAAGCACGGGGGGGGGGGTGGGGAAATGGGAGGAGTTTAAGAACTCACCCCTTTTGGGGGGTGGAGGGTTTTAAATTTGGGTGCCCGAAATCACAAGACCTCATTTTTCTATGTCCTGCACTTCCTGCACAGCACATTAGCTTTTATACACCAAAAAAACGGATACTTTTCTCCTGCCAGCTTTTTTCAAAGCTAGTTAAAAGATTGATTGCCACGTTTTCCATACTAAAAAGGGTACTTAATTTGATTAGTTAAACTTAGTGTTTCAGCAAGAATTTCAGAATTCTAGTTTGTATTAGTTAAGATTTGGAAACAGCACCAGTGCTTTTGAAAAAGCCCTAGCTGCGGGAAAAGGGAAAGGGGGGGGCCGGGCCCGGTTTGGGGGGGGGGGGGGGGGCAAAATCCCCGCATCAGACCCTATTTCTCCTCTCAAGCCACGGGGAAATGCACCAAATTTTTTTTTCTGTTTTTGCCAGCAGCCACCACATTCTAAGTTTTCGGGTGTCCCTTGTTTTTGGGTTTACACCTGCAAATTTTTATTACTCCCTTTTCTCCTTTTTTAAACCCCCGGGAAATACACCCAAATTTTTTTTTCGGGGTTGCTAAATGAAACCCCATTACATACAAACCCCAAAAATACCAAATTTTTTTGTCCCCGGGGCAAAAGTGATAGGGGCTCCCGCCATTTCCCCTTTGCCATTTTTCCCAAAAACTGGGGTCCCCTTTTTTTTGTGTCAAAAAGGGGCCCCTTAAACAGCTGCTACCCCAAACCCCCTCTGGCTACCCCATCCTCATCTTTTTTGTTGCCCCTTGAATGGAATTATTTTTTTTAGCCTGGAAATTTTTTTTTTTTGTTACTCGGGGGTTGGGCCCAAAAGTCTTGACAAGATTTAAACCCCGATCCAATTTTACCGGGTGGAAATTAATTTCCCGCTTCTCCTCACCTGTTTGGGGTAAAAATGGGAACCCCGGTGGGTTTCCCCTTCCCCCAACTTTAATGGGAAAACGGGGAATTTAAACGCAAAATTGGGGAAACGAAACAGGAGAGATGAAAACCACAAAATTTGGGAAACAACCAAACAATTATTGGCCGAAACGCTCATCACTATTAAATTAGTGGAAAAACACTTTATTCACTTTTCAAGCTTTTTTAGCTTTTGCTTTCTGAAGATTTTTTTGGCGACATGTCCAATTTCAGAAGCGCCCTTTTTTTTTTTTTTTTTTTTTCTTTTTTGGGACCAAAAATAAATCTTAACGGCAATATCTCAAAAATAAAATTTCCTGTAATAACCAAAACTAGGGGGCATTTTTACACCAGGCACGACACAAAGGGGGCTTTAAAAAAAAGTAGTGATGATAAAGCTGTTTCGCCTTTATAATGCAATGCAACCCATCAAGGCGCATGTTATCAACTAGTAATTTAAAACGGTTATGCGCCTCCTTTAAAGCAATGACCTAATAGGGGCATTAAATACACTGGGGACTGAAACACCAAGAGCCTTGATTGTGCAATCACCTCCTTTGGGGGGAATGCGCCTTTTTTAGCCGTTACATTTACTTTTACAAGGTTTCCAATTTTTTAAAAATATCGTAAATTTCAGGCGCACTTTACACGATTAAATGCACCTAAAATCCCGCCATGGCAACTCTCAAATTTCCAAGGGAAAAAAAAAAAGACCAACCCTTACCCAAACAATTTTTTAGAAATGTTTTTTTTGGGGGCAGAACTTTTACTGCCTTTGGCATATATTGCTTTTAAAATTTTTAAAAGGAGGAATGGATGCCTCCATTTTTGGCTCTTTCACCCCCCCCCCCTTTCCCCAGCTTTTTTATATCGTTTCATTAAACTTGAAGGGTTTGGGGCTTTTTTTTATTTTTCCCCTCGGATTTTTGGAGGGTTCTGTTTTACCCAAATGAGAAGTCTGGGAATTTTTACCAAGGGAGGTTTAAAAAAACGAAAGGGCCCCCCGCCCTTTAATCCCTTTTTTAAACCGGGGGGGGGGCTTAAACCCTTTTTTTGGGTCAAAAAAATTGAACTAAGAATCTCAAATTTTTTCAAATTTTTGGAAAATACATAAATGCTTCTTTAGAAGGGTTTTCCAAATTTTTTTTTCAGTCCCCCCTTTAAACCCGCCCCTCTAAAATCAGTGTAACACCCACTAGTTATTAAAAAGGAACTAAATTTTGCCAATCACGCTTAAAACTCCCCACAAACCCCGACCAAGCAGTGCCCAAAACTGTTCTTTTGGGCCCCGTGCTATTTTAAACTGCATGTTGAGAAAATCTCTTTAAAAATTTAAAAAGGGAAAAGGGAAAAAAACATGTAACAAAAATCAAAAGCATAATGGTTTTTTCAATGTTTACTTAAGTTTTAGGGATATTTTTAAAAGTAAAAAATAATTTTAATAAGAAGGTTTTTTCCCTTTTAAAGATCTAGAAATAGGTTAAAAAAAAAACCCCTTTTGAAATAATAAACTGTATTGTGTAGCATATATTGACTAATAGATTTATGGCCACAAGTTAAACACCGTTTTAATTATGTAAAATGTATTGTAAGAAGATTAAGAGGGGGCCCTACTGTTTTTTATCTGGGTGCCAGGGAAAACATTTTTTTCCAGCTGTTCTTTAAAACTTCATTAATTGAAATAAAAAAGACGCACACAAGCAATTCTATTCCCCGGATATTCTCATTAAATGACACCAGTGGGTATATTTTAAACCTGAACCCCCCCTGTCCCCTGCACCTGCAGTGCCTTCAAAATTTCAACAAAACCCTACCATAGCCCCGCACTCTAAAACATTTTGCGGCCCATTTTCAGTCTGTTTCCATCCCTAACAGGGTTTTTTCCTGCATTACTTTTCTCCCGAGTGAAGCCAAAGAGCAAAAAAAAGGAAAAATTCCCAAAAGGAGGGTACTGAAAAAAAAACGGGATGAAATGTGGGACATGTGACGTCACTCCCATGGCTAATGTTTAAGGGTAAAAATTCTGCATAGATTAAAACGGGAAAAAAAAATCCACATTAAATCTGTGTCCAATTATTTCCAAATGGACACCTGTGTTGCTGTTCAAATGATACTAGTCTTTTCCAATGTGGATTTGAAATCTGCGTCATTGGAGAAAAGATATCATGGGGAAAAAAAAGAAAAAATTTTTTTTTTACATCTTGGCAAGGATTCCTTTACGGCAAAAGCAAACCCCATTTCCCCAAAATACTCATTAACACCAATGAATGGAGCCAATACTTGTCTCAATCTGCACTCATATAAATTGTCAACAAAAATGTAAAAAAAAAATGCCCCAGAAAATTTTCCCAAAAAAATTCCTAAAGCCAAAGATCTGAGATGGATTTTTTTATGTAAAAATCCATAG
>JAODAL010033903.1:0-44974 GCA_025379985.1 Phyllomedusa bahiana | reverse complement strand
ACTCGCAAGAAAATTCTGTGAAAAAGACAACTTTGGATCCGAATGTCTCATCCATCATCATTTTCAAAAAGGTTAATTTTTCCTCGCCTGACTTCGCATCCAGGAGGCGGGCTACAAGCAAAGGCATGAAGACGTTGACGACCGCCCGGGGTTTTTGGCCCAATTGCCCGGGGGCTTCCTTCTCCTCCTCTGGGGGGCCCATCGTGATTGGGCGTCAAAGCAGACAAAATCATCCTTTTTGGCCTTTTTGACCTTTTGAAATGCTTCTGCCTAAACCGCATTTTGTCATCAAAAGTCTTCAGAAAAGGGATTATCCACAGTGGGTGGGTACATAAATTTGAATTTGGGTGCCTTCGCTTCATGTTGGATGGATGCTGACGATGTGATGACGAATTTGTGGCCGTGTTTGGGGGAGAGGAGGTAAGATGTGGAGCGGGGTTGCTTTAACCCACGAAGAACGATTGGCCCTGTTCATTACTGAGATTCACGGGCCCGACCCAGCGATGTCAGGCCTACGCCTAAAAACCGCATCCGCGGCTTGTATGTTGTCGCCAGCACTCGTACCTCTACCCCCATCCTACACCCCTCTTTGCTGTTACCACCACATTTCGTCCGTTCAAAGATAAAAATTTAAAAAGGTTTTATGGAAAATTTTTGACAGTCCTTATTGAAAGATGGCAAATCACAGTTTCTTAATTCCCTCTAATTTCCTACGCCAACTGGTTTTTAGAATCAAATTTTTTCTATCGAATCCCTGTGAAATGCGGTTGGTAAGAACCGTAAAAAAAATAAAACAGTGTTTCTTCTTAGTCCCGGGATTTAAAAATCCCCAGTAGGCCCGGAATGATAGTTTTCAAAACATCTACGTGCGCTATCTGCGCCAAACTGGGAATAAAAACATTAAAAAAGTTACAGGATGAAAAATTACATTTTTTTTGCGCAATGACCCCACGGAACAGTTTACTAGAAAATTTCTTATCCAAATTTAAAGTACAAGGCGGCTTTTGGGGGAACAAAATGGGCTGCCCCCAAAGTCAATAAGCTATTTAAAGTTTTACGGATAAGAAAAGGTGTTTTTGCCCCAAATTTTGAAATACACCAACATTTACTAAAAAATTTTGATCCTAATTTAATTACAAGGTGGCTCTTTAACCCAAAAACTGGGCTGCCCAAAGTGAAATCAGCATTGAAAAGTTTACGGATAACAAAGGGGGGTTTTTTGCCCCAAATTAAAATCCAAAATTGTTACAGAAAATTTCTTTTCCCTAATTTAAGTACAAGGTGGCTTTTAAAAAAAAAATGGGCGCCCCAAAGTGAAAACAGTTTTTTTAAAAGTTATTAGGAAAAGAAAAGGGGGTTTTGAAAACCAATGAAATACAAACATTTACTAGAAAATTTCTGTACCCAAATGTCAGTACAAGGTGGCTCTTTGAACAAAACGGGGCTGCAAAAATAAAAGGTAAAATTTCACCTCAGGGCGAGGGTCTGGGCAAAAATGGTAAAAAAAAAATCCCCCATTTTTCAATGAGTTAAAAGAGAGTCGGGGGCTGCACAATTTACACCCTCCTTTCAAAAGCCTGCCTGTCTGTCTGTCTGTGTTCGTCCGCACCCTCCCCCCCCCCCCCACCCTGCGGCTGTACAGCGCTAGATGCTTCTTTAAAATCTCTGTTAATAAACTAAGTACTGAAATTCTATAATTTTCCCATATTTAATGTTTACAGCTAAAGCATAGTTGTCTGTATGAATAAAGGAAAACTGTGTCTCTGAGTGAGCTGTATTGAGAGCTAGCACACGTCCTGCTCTGTAAGACACTGAAGATGATTTTCGAACAGGAAACGCTTTTTTAGCAAAATGGGGAAAGTGTTTTTCCCGCCAATAACAATCAAAACTTCACAGTCATGATGTGTACACCCCGTCACCTGCCTAGTTAAGCTAAAATTTTCTGGCCACCCCAAAAAGACAGGAAGCGCCGAAAATGGGGGTGAAAAAATGATTACTGCAGATTGTCACCTAAAATATCGCGTGATCGGAATTTCCGTCAGCCTAAAATCGTGCCGATTTAAACTTTGTCGATTTAATCCTCATCCCCTAGTTACAGGTGTTGATTATCAAAAGTATTTAACATTTTATATTTACAAACCCGTGACAGTGAGGGTCTATTATTGTTTTCATCTATCTATGCCCCCTGTTTTTCCCTTTTTATTGTAAAAAGGTTATTGTTTACTAGGGTAGGTTTGGTGGGGTCATCCTTTTTGGGACGGGTTCCCCTTTTTTGGTAGGTAGGGTTTTTTGATTTGGTTATTTTTCTGTAAAATTTGTGAGGGGTTAATAAGTGTTATTTTTTGTCTTTTAGTGATAATATTTTAAAAAATTATACTTAGTCAAGTATTTAATCTTACATGGTGTTTTTTTGTTATTATTTTGTGGAGATCTGATGTTTATTAGGAAAACCCCGTCCCCAAAACAGTTGGGATTGTTGTTTTTACTTTGATGCTTGATGATAATATTCTCTATTTGTCTAATCAGATGCACACCTTATCACACAATTGCTTTATTGGGCTGTGTGTACATTGAGCTTCTATTACAAGTCACGTTGCAGCCAATACCATAATTTTGCTTTGAACTGGAATGTTCGACACTTGTGTCCCCTGTCCTGGCTGGCTCTTCTGTCACTGCCACCTTCCTGGGGTGTGCATGTGCTGGCTCACATTGATTTAAATGACCAGCTTGTGCCATCCAGCTTACACAGGAACCAATATCCAGTCATTTTAGCCCTCTTAAAGTGCACTTCCCCCTGCATTCATAGTTTCATAGTTTCATAGTTTGTAAGGCTAAAAAAAGACAAGTCGTCCATCTAGTTCAGCCTGTTGTGCTAAGGTGTTGATCCAGAGGAAGACAAAAAACCCCAGTGAGGTAGAAGCCAATTGTCCTCATTTTAGGGAAAAATTCCTTCCTGACTCCAATCTGGCAATCAGAAAAATCCCTGGATCAATGACCCCTCTCCTGAATCCTAGTCACTATAACTTGTTATATTATTACGCTCCAGAAATGTATCCAAACCCTTTTTGAACTCGGTTCCTTGCCAGTTTGACGCTTTTCAGTATAGTAGTGAGAGTTTTCTGAGTAGGATTTATGGTAATGACTTTTGGCTTTTCCTGACCCCTTTACAATTGAATTCCGCCTGCCCTGACCTTCTGTCTTTGACCTATTTATGACTGAATGCCAGTCACCTTGACCTTACAGTTGTGACTCCACCATGTCATGCCCTTCTGTACTATGCCTACATTCTATAACCTTGTATACCTTGTATAAGGTTTTAAAGGATGAAATACAGGGGAATCTTATACTCCACTTATGGCCTTATGCCAAAACTCATGGCTGACATGGAGGATCCACTAACTTTTCATGACAGCTTCCTTTATTAAATAGTTCAGACCTCTGATATTTGATTTATTGACTTTAATTTCTCCAGTAGCAGGATACGTTTCTGAGCAGTTTTTGACCATGACCAGGGATTGTGAGTTACTAAAATAGCTCCACAATAGTCAAATTGCACCCAATGTGATTTTCAACTTTGACCCATGCTCCTGTGCAGCTGTAGGTATCTGGTAAACTACATCCTACCCTAGCCTGCCCTGTCCTGATGTCACCTATCTAGTTGTACCAGTCACTTAACATGGATTCCTAATGATCACAATGCTACTACCTTTTACAGATTGCCCATTTACCCAAACTATGTGCACAACAGAAGTGCACTTCCAGTGCAAGGTTTTGTTGTTGCCACCACCTCAAGGTCCTCTAAACTTACCTGAGAACAGCAGCAATAACTTGTTAACGGGGTTATCTGAGATTTTTTTGAAAATCCTCTACTATCCCTGACTGTTGTAAAATAAAAAATAACCTGAATCAACTTCTAAACCTTTGCCATTTCAGCACCACCAAAGAACTGGTGTTCTCTGCTAGTCTCAATGGTTACTGCTTGCATCTACTGCATTAGACTGCTAAGAACAGTGATTGACTACACGGCTACTACAGGTTAGTCAAAAGTACCAGGACACCCTTTTATTTCAGAAACAAAAGTGAAAATTAAATATCTGTATTCCCCCAGAAAATAATGGGTGAGGGGGCCATCTTGATAGTCACCATTTTGGATCAGGGGCACATTTTTCCAAAGGGAAGGTGGCCATGTAGCATATCAGATAAGAACAGAATTGTCTCAGAAATTGATTGCAGCAATCATATTTGCAATATCTCTTGTGGTTCAAAAGTTGTCAACACAGAAAGTCCTCGTGTGGGTTCATACACAATTAGATTCAGCATGTTTAGTTCTGTGTTTAGCACCAGGGACAACACATTAAAGATGTCAAATAGCTGTTGTTGCAACGTTCTGTGTTGAAAACCTTTGAACCACAAGAGATATTAAAAAATCTGATTATCGCAATCAATGGCAATCAATTTCTGTGACAATTTTGGTCTTTTTTGATATGCTACATGACCTACTTTCCATTGGAAATACTTGCACTTGATCAAAAATAGTGTCTTTCAATATAGGCCTCCCTCACCCGCTTATTGCTGGGGTATTCAGATATGTCATTTTCTCTTTTGTTTCTGAACAATGTACAATGTAGAACAATGTACATGATGTTACTGCTGAATGACTGGCAATAGATACCAAAGCTATGGCTGCTATGATACAGTGGTGCATTTAAAGGCGAATTCAAGTAATTTTTTTTTTATTTTGAATCAGTCCTGACCGGTATAGAAGTTTGTTGAAAGTTTGGTCAACCCTTTCAACTTTAACCTGTAGTATACTGTGTAACACTTGAACATTTTAACTTTGTGTACAGGAAGACAGCTTATTCTCTAACACTTGGTTAAATATCAAAGAGCCTACTCAGGTTAATATTGTCCCACTGAAACTCACCAGATCTCTGACTTTACTGAACCTAGAAAAAGAGATCTACTTTCAGGCATCAGGGCAGCTAGTCCCTCACTACTGCTGGTCTCACTCAAGGTTGGTGCTTATACTGCTCACCCACCGCAATGGCTCCCAAGCTTGTGCAAAACCTCTTGATCCCCACTGAGAGGCTTCTCACACAGCAAAAGAACCTTGGCCTAGTGCTTCAGCACCCTCTGGTCTCTCCCTTGGGCCTGGCAACAGTCTTACAGTGGCACCACTGAACTACACTGCACCATCCCAAGCAGGTTTCCTGTCTCCATCCACACATCTTATTGACTGATGAACCCTCTCTCTCAGATTAGGCTCTTTAGCACTCATGCCATCTGGCTGATCAGTACTCTACTGGTGCCAAACTCAGCCTTTTCTGTGGCCCTATTTAGCCATACTTTGGCAGAACACTCTCCACACTCACCAGCATGTAAGCATCAGACTCTCAAACACTAACAAGCATGTACATTATTAAAAAATGTATTAAAAACAAAAAGAGTGGGTGGCTTGAGGTGTCAGTGGATAGAAGATTTAGGTGTCCTTTCAAATGTAAGAAAATTAAAGATGAAGAAAATATATTGCCTTCCGAATATGCAGATTAATTTGGCTTCTTGCAAATAAATTACAGTACACATGGGCCAAGGTGTTTCTTGTAAATTTATACAAAATTATTGTAAAGGAATCCTCATGTTTCTTGAAAATAAAACTAATATATAGGCTATATTTATTGTGGGAGATTCGCTTCAAAATGGTAGACACAAACGGGGTTTTGGATGCAAAAACAATAGGGTGTTTATTTACAGGGCAAGAACAAACAAAAGTATAGCAAAACAGGAACCAAACAGTCTCCAGCCCGAGTTATCACAACATCCCGTTACAGTTCATACATGGCACAAGCAGGTGGCTTAGGTTCAGCCAAATAGACGTATGTCAGCATAACGACATGAGGTGTGGTTGGAATATATAGAGTGACAATGAAGTCATATGTGACGTTTCGGTAAAACTGGGACCTTTTTCAAACAATTGTCACAAGGTTCTGTGTCATAAGAGAAGGAGGAAATAGGGCCGTAGCCCGGAGATGCGCACAGTGCGGTGTGTTCACACATTGCTTCAAAAGACACAGTGAAGAAATATGAAATAAATTCACGTATTTCTGCATGAATTTTTAAGACATCTTTGGAGATAGTATGGAGTCACCTATCTTATTAAGAGCAGTGCAGCAGTCCATCTTGTGCTGGCCTGCCACACAGATGATGTCCAGAATGGTGCCTTTGACCTGGCTCATCTAACCACATCTAGTTTTCCTGGGATAAGGACAAGAACTCTTTGTAATCTATGCTGGATCAAAGAATTTAGTGGATCGCTAGTTCTCCTGGGGTTATATTCTATAAACTCCTTGCAGTCCACACAACGGCAGGGGAGTACTACGATCACCATCATGGATTGTGCCCCGGGGGTAAGAACTAGAGATGGGCGAATTGATTCTAACGAAGTGGAATTCGTTTAAAATTTTTCAGGAAAACTTGGGTTTTTCTGACGAAGTCGAAGTTTGGGGGTTTACTTCGGGGGTGAACGAAGTGTGCTTTGATTGATTAAAATTGGTTGCGAGCACTTGGTGTTACATGGGGCAAAGAACTCTGGGGGGAAAGAAGGGCATAGCCTGCATGGCATGTGCAGAGATGAAGCCAATCAGAGACCGGCGGGATTCTGTGACATCCCACACTATATAAGTCCAGGGGGCGCGCTGGGAGCTCATACCGCTCTCACGTACTGATCCAGGGAAGGTGGCTCCCGCGGTTGATTGTTACTGAAGAACTGATTTTTATACAGCGATTTTTGGGGGGTTTGTCTCAGTTGTCTCAGAGACTGCTTCTCTTACTTTCTATTTCTGATTTTGTGGGGGTATTGGATTTGAAGTCCAGTGTGTGTCCAGTGCAGCGCATATACATTTTAATGCTTTTATGCTCATAGCACATTGAACATCCAAGGGGGATCTAACCCTGTTCCTGTTGTATTCATTTAAAGGGACACAGCGTTTTTTACAATACAAATACCACTTCTTTTTTGGCTGCTCAATTTTTTTGCGCAATTTACATCCAGGGGTTAATTAAGCGTTGTTTTGCTGCTGTGGGGGACTAAATTTAAAACCCTCTTTCAACGCCAAAAAATACATTTTTTTCCCGTTGCATAATTCACAAGCGAAGGTTAAATTTCAATTTTTTCTCTTTCTGGGTAGCGTAAAAAAAAACGCCATTGTAACACGCTACAAAGCTAGTAGTTTGTGGTTGTCCAATTGTTTGGCGCCCAAATTTAATTCAAGGGTTAACTAAGTATTTTTCTGCGTTGTACTCAGTAAAAGAAACTTTCTTTTTCACCGCCACAGAAGAAATTCTGTAGATAATTCATATCCAAAGGTTAATTAGCCTTTTTTGTGCTTTTACATTCAGTAAAATACACAGAGTTTAAAAAACGGCACATTTCAAGTAAATTTTTCCTGCCCATTTGTGGAGCGCAATTTATATCCAAGGGTTACCAAGTTGTTTTCTGGGTTCATTTAGAGTCAAATACATGGTGTGTATTTTATCATATACAGATTATTTCATCAAAAAAGTGCCCGTACATTTTAGAACAAAAAAGTATGTCAGACAGAGAGGTGGCAGGGTCTTCACCTGCGAGTGGCAGAGGCACAAACATTCCTGGAGCAGGCCCAGGTCGCAGCAAATCAAGGAGAGTAGCAAACAGGGGTCAACTCGGTGAGGCCACAACTGCCGCTGTCATCTAGCGGCCCTGTGCTTGACTAGCAACCCAAGGATCCTTGATTGGTTGACTAGGTCATCCACTTCCTCCCAGATGACATCTGACAACCCAAAACCAAGAGTCGGTGGGAACGTTCAGACACAAACCCCTTTGTTGGCATGGCCGGGAGCAGGTCAGCGGCCCTCACCTCTCCTCAACCCCCCTCAGTCCATCCGGTTCCCTCAGCCAGAGATCTACTATGTGGTCTGGGCTCAGCGGGCCCCTATATAGCGAGGATGAACAATTAGAGGAGGGCAGTCAGCAGCTACTTGGCAACGAAGAAATGGGGCCAATATCCCCTGCTCCTTGCAGTAAGTGGCAAAGCATAGATGTGGAGAGTGGCATGGGAGGTTTATGTTGTGAGGGGTCAGCCCCTGCATACCAAGGACGGTGATGAGGACAGCAGTGACGATGAAACACAAATTGATAATGATGTAGCCGACCGCCCCTTGGGAGCCGGGTGAAACAAGGGTTCATCATCGTCAGGAGAAGAGGGGTCAGCTTGCGCGTTCAGGCAGCGGCCGCAGCCAGCAAGTCGGTTGTGTTGTGGTGTGAGTCAGCAGGGTAGCCCGCAGTGTGAGGTGGGGAAACAAGGGCCACGGGGTAAAACCCGCTTCGCAGGTCCAAGAAAGTAGCGGCCAGGGGCTCAGCGATGGCAGCGGCGGCAGTAGTCACTCAGTGCGGAGCGTTGGTGTTTTAAAATAGTACTCGGCGGTTTTGGAGTTCTTTGCTAAGACACCGGAGGAGCCGAATATTGGTATATGTAGAATCTGTGGGCAGAAAGTGAAGTGTGCCAGGGAGCTAACGTTGGCACCACGGCCCTGCATCAACACATGCAGCATCACCATCCGGTAGCCTGGGAGAAACGTTGCTAGATGTGGTGGTCCATCCTGCCGCCGCAGCAACAGCAGCAGCAGCGCCAGTGGCACCCCTCCCATTGCAGCCAGTAAAGGTCCCACCTCTGCAGAAGGGAGCTGTTTCTCTTTGACATATCTCCCGGTCCAGATGCTCCTGCTCCTGCTACTCATGGCGCCAGCAGCCCGTTTTGGGGAGGCGATTGCAAAGAGACAACAGTATGCGTCCAACCATCCTAAGCTGACCATGCTCCTGTCCAAGTTGTTGGTACTGCAGTCCCTCCCTTTCCAAATGGTGGTCTCTGTACCATTCAGAGAACTAATGGCTTGTGCGGAGCCAAGATGGAGAGTTCCAAGCCGTAATTTATTTTCCAAAAAGGCAGTACCAGCACTTCATAAATATGTAGAACAGAAAAATGGGCCAGTCCTTGAGCTTATCGGTTGTTTTCCAAGGTGCACGGCAGCGCGGACGTTGGAGCTGTAAAATACGGTCAGGGCCAGTTCATGTCCTTTACGGCCCACTGGGTGAATGTGCTTCCTGCCCAGGCACACCAACAAACTTGGACAGAGACGCCGCTTTCTCCTCACGTTGTCAAACTGCTGCTGTTGCGCCAATGTCGCTTCCTCATCCTCCCCCACCAAACCCTCACATCTCAGCCTCCACAAGTACTGCCTCCATCATACACATGTGTAGGGCCCAGCGGTGTCACGCAGTTCAACACCTGGCTTGCCTGGCGAACGAGGGTCACACGGGAGGATATGCTCCGCGTCATGCCCGCACGAAATCGATGTGTGGCTTTCTCTGCGCCAACTGCAAATCGGAACCATGGTGATGGACAATGGGAGTAACATGGTGTCCGCGCTGCACCGAGGAGGGATGGTCCATGCGCCCTTTCATGGCCGCATGTGTTCAATCTGGTTGTGAAAAGGTTCCTGAAGTCTTCCACAGGTCTTCAGAAAATTTGAAAATGGCAGGAAAAAGTGTATGACTTTATCCATTCCTACAAAGCCAGGAACACCCTCCTCGAGTTGCAGCGGCAGAACGGCCCTCCCCAACACACTCTTGATATGCGATGTTTCCACATTGGAATTCCAGCCTGCAAAATGTTGGACCCCACTGTATGAACAGGAAAGGCCATTACGATTTTTTGATGATCCAGGCGGACAGGAGTTCTCCCCTGTGTAACTTTGATGTCGCCAGTTTGGGAGCTCATGCGTGGGCACCTGCCGTTTGATGAGGCCATTCGGGGGGCAATGTTATTTTCAGTCGCCAGGCCGGGGATGAAAAAACGTCATTCCATGTTTCATGTCCTGGAAAAGTGCTAAAAAAATTTCTGTCTGGGCAGGGGATGGAGACGTGGCGACTAAATCTCGACCCCACAGAGTCCGGGTGGGGCTGAAATGGAGGGGGGAGAAGGAGGACTTTGGGCAGAAGCATTTTGGTGAAATGAGTGGTTTTTTACCCAGGTGACAAGGGGGGGGGGAGCGGGGAGATGGGGAAGGTGAGGAGATGGGGAAGGCGAGGAGATGACCGAAAAAGACCTTGGCAATATACGTGGAGATTGGGCGGGGGCCCCCTCGGGTCACTTGTGCAGATGGCCCGAGCTGCTGATTTCCCTGGCTATGAAAGCTGAATTAGCATCCGGCAGGGGATGACTTCTGGTCTCCACCCTATTGGACCCTCGCTACCGGTAAAAAAGGGGAGCCTTTTCCCAGCTATTGAGGGGGGCAAACTAATTTTACTATAAGGAAATGCTCCGTAGTAAATTGGGCCGTTTGCCTATGTGTGGCTCGTCCCTCCTCTGACAGGTCGACGGGGGGTTCCTGGCTCACATACTACTGCCGCGGTGCTGGGGGAAGGTGGGGGGGTAGGAGCAGTACCAGCTCCAAATCAGCAGAACAAAAGTCTGGAGTCATGGCGCGTTTTCACCTCCTATGAGGAGGGCGTCCCCAGCGAGCAGGCCCTGGAGAAGTCCCCTGAACCAGGTGGTGGCTATTGGACAGGCTTGCCCCCCTATTAGAATTTCCGCTGGATCTGGGCAGCCAAACTGGATGGGGGGCCGCAACTTGCCGGTTTGCAGTGGAGAAGCTGCCCTGCTCGGCCGTAGTGTGGATCAGGGCGGGTGTTGTGCGGCGGGGGCCATCGTTCCCAAAGGAGCCCGCTTGCCAGGGGGAAATGTGGAAGACTGACCTTTGTCAGATGTCGGGGGTTCGGCCAGGTTTTCCACACCCCAATCCCTTAGGCGTCGTTTTATCACCTTTGACGCCTCACCCAAACTGTGAGAAATTGTCGGGTTCAAACTACATGCCTCAGCCACTTTTTTTGTGCCGCCACCCCCCCTGATGCCCACATCTGCTGACGTTTCTCATTTCCACCAACCATCTTTACCGGGACTGGTATTGCCACCCACCCCCAAACTTGTCATTGGCCACCCCATGACCTCAGTGGCGCTGTTTTGGGGCCTTGAATTTCCCCTTGTGTCATTGTGCCCCTTGACCCCATGCTGCTGCTGTTGTTTTTGGTGTGGTCACCTAACCTGTGTCATTGGCATTCTGCCTCATGTGTATCCTGCGCCCAACACCTCCCCTTCTGTCATTGTGCCACTCTGTGGCCCACTCCGTTTTTGACCTCCGAATGTCATTGTGCCCTGCCTGACCTCATGCTGCTGCTGCGGACCCCCCACATGTGTATTTTACCCCTCTGTGCTGTGCTGTTTGTTGCTGCTGTGGGGCACCACACATGTCATTGGCCACCTCTGACCCCTATGCTGTTTTCTCCTACCGCGTCACCCCGCTCTCGTCATTGTGCCCTTTGTGGCCTACTCCCGTTTTTGCCACCTCCAGAATGTCATTGTGCCACTGCCTGACCTATGCTGTGCTTTTCGTGACCTCCCCACTGTGTCATTGTGCCCCTTTGTGGCCTATCCCGTTTTTTCCACCCTGAATGTCATTTTGCACTGTCTGACCTCATGTGCTGCTGTGTTGAGCCGTCAACTCACTTGTGTCATTTGCCCTCTGTGGCCTACTCCTGTTTTTGCCACCCCCCGAAAGTCATTGTGCCCCTTTTTGACCTCATGCGCTGCCCCCGTCTCCCCACTCTTGTCATTGTGCCATCTTGGGGCCATATGTTTTGCCCTTCCAAACGCATTGTGCCACTGTTGACCTCTTTCGCCCCCCGTCACCTCCCTCCCCGTCATTGTGCCTGTGGCCAACTTGTTTTTTTCCCCCTCCAAAATGTATTGTGCCACGCCTGACCTCATTCTGCGTGTGGCTGCTTTCCCTACCCTCCACTCCCCGCTTGGCCTCTGTGGCCACTCCCGTTTTTTTCAACCTCCACCTGTTCTTGTGCCCTCTCTGCTCATGTGCTGTGCTGTTGATGCCGTCCAAAAATCCCACTGTGTCTTGTGCCATTGTGGCCTACTCCGTTTTTGCCCCCTCCAAAATTTCATTGTGCCCTCTCTTTACCCCGTGCTGGGCTGCCCGTACCTCCACACTCTGTCATGATGTTGCCAAACCCGAGCTCTCAGCTTGGTTTTTTTTTGCTGCGCTGCTGACTTTTTTCAGGCTACATTCCCCTTCAGTTTTTTGGTAGTTTTGCCTTTTAAATGCCAGGGGAAATTTTTAGTGAAAACGATTCTAATTGCGGCGGCAGTCTGTGGTGTCATACTAAAAACAAATTGTATGAAGCCAAAACCGCTCCCTCTGCAATTTAAGCATGGACACGTTTACGACCCTGCAGGCTCTGTGCAGCCTGGAAATAGTGTTTTTTAAGTGATTCATCCCGAAGTAATTCGGACCAAAGTTATTTTTGTCGAGAAATTCGGTGAAGTGGGCGAACCGAATTTTTGAGAAATTCGCCCATCTCTAGTAAGAACATATCCCAAGCTGCAGGTCCCCCTCTAAACTGTTTAAGCCCCAAAACAGGTATGGAGGTAGGTTGGAGTCCGTACCCCTGGAAATCAAAGATGCTCTTCCTTTTTCCCCCGTGCCTGCCCTCCGCCTAAATTGATTGGGGGGGTGCCCAACACATTTCGGGATCCCAAAAACAAAATACTGGCACCCTCTGCCCCCCAATATTAAGGGCTTAAATACATACAGAAAAAAATATTAAATATGAGGTATTAGTTAATACAGTGGCCACTATATTCGCAAACTCGTTCCCCCTTATAGCCTCCTCTGGAAGCTACTGCTGAAAATTTCCCCGCACCCGTTTATCTTTCCCCAAAAGCTGGGCTGTGTTGCCTTTACTGGGTTCATCCTAGTCCCGTCTTGTATGGCCTTTGGTTGTTTTTTTAGTTTAAAAAATTCCCCCTTTTTTTGTGATTTGTTTTGCATAATGGCCAAAACATTTTTGGTGACATGTCAGAAAAGAGGCGCCTTCATGCCAGTTTTAAAGTGTAGTGCTCCTGAATGAATGAACCTGTCAAAAGTCTGGCGCATGGTATACCTCGCATAGTTTAATTGATGCGGCTAATCTAGACACATAGCATAATTTAGGCGCATAACATATCATTGCTTGCATTTTTGCTGCGCCTATTTTAGGCATATTCAAACATGTCGTGCCTGGTGTATAATGCGCCAAGTTTTGGTTTACTACAGTTCATTTATATAGAGAATATGGCATTAACAGTTTTTGTGTGCAAAATACACCAAAAAAATTGCGCCACCCTAATCGGAAATGTCGTCGTTTGAGTTTTGTTCTGCATATGACTGGAATGTGGAATTAGGTTTAATTTAAAATTCTCTCCATTTTTCGAATTGCATTGTAAATCATAAGAATAAAGAATGTAATACATTTACTAACCCTTTCCTTGGGCTTTTAAACATTTAACTAGTGCTCATATCACTTCAATAAAAGTATTTATGAATTTCTTCACTTCTCCAATTTTGTAAATTACCTTTTTAAATGTTATTTTGTGCTTTAATGACGTAAGTCACATTTACATACATTCGCATTGCTTTTCAAAGAGGAATCAGCAAATTCTGATAATAAAAATTATTAATCTATGCTGTTTATTGTTGTGTGTGAGTCATCCCATACCACCTACTTGTATGTGAAGATACAAAAGATATTAGCGGAGATGTTCCACATAGTAACATGATGTAACAATACTGGATGCAGCCAATTCTTGCATTTGCAAAAATCCAGAATATTCTAATTAACCTGGAATGGCAGATAAATGGTAAACGTAATCCAGTTGAAAGAAATAATAAAGAACAAAACAATTGTCTAGCTTTCAAATGAATATCATTAACTAGTGTCATACTGACATATAATTGACAAAGCTATTGAGCAAAATTAGAAGACTGGAGGTAAAAAAGAACTGATTTAAACTGAGAAAAAATGGACTGAGGAGTTTGGATTTTTTTCTAAATCATAAAGCATATGGTTGTTCTTATCCATTTGAGTGTGACTTTGGAGACAGTAAAAGGTTGGACTGGTTAGGAAAGTACTTTAAAAAATATATACTGTAGGAGTGGAGGTGGTCTACTTAGTTAATTCATCCTGATGTCCCAAATCTGGTAAATTATGACATTTTTAAAGTATTGATTTATGATCAGGGATGAAAATTGAGTTCTCTTCTCTTCCTTACAGTGGTTGCCTCTCAGGCTTAATGGCTGGCACTCCCCAGCAGCAGATGCCTACCAAGCTATTTAAAAAGCAAAAATTGGTCAGCACATCCAAAAAACTTTTAAAGAAATGAGTATTAGTGCATGCTGACGTGGCAGCAAAAACAATGCAAACACAATATCAGCAGCACTCTAAAAATGCCAGAAAACAGTCAATGAGAATATAGGAATTTTTTCAAAATTCATTTCTGCTACTTTAGGATAAATTAAAATTTGAGGTTCTTTTTTTACATTTTTTGATCAAAACTGTAATTGCCCATCTACCGCGACAAGGTGACCTCAGTACAGATGGAAACCGACTCTGACAGTTTACCTCACTAGGTGCTCTCTTATCTATCCTTGTCTGTTCAAAGCTGAAACTTGAAATATTTTCTATTGTGATTGTGAGGGTTGTTCATGACCACTAGGGGCACCCTGCTATTATCCTCACTCTGAAATCCAATTCTGCTCCCTGGAATCCTTGTGTCTCTGTGAATCTGTTCCTCTACAACCAGTGGATGGGATCTTTGATGTAGGTATGAGTTTCTTAATGGTAGCAGATGTTGTTTTCCATCTTCCCCATCTGAATGAATCGAAATGTATTGCAAAGCTTGGCTGTCGATGATGGACTCCTTTATGTGTCTTGGATGAAAGCTATTCCATCTCAAATATACTGAGTGGCCTGCAGGATTATGGTAGATTGATGTTTTTATCATTTTTGTTTTTTGATGTATATTGTTGTGTCAAGGAAATGTATCCGAGATTATGAGCAGTTGCGAGAATCAGTTGGATGGAACTTTCCAAATATAATTTTTCTACTTAGCTAGAATAGGCATTAATCTTAACAAAACCTAAAAAGGTATTTAACATTATTGTTTTTTTTGCTGAACACCTACCTTAAAAAAGATTGACCAAGAATACCCTGTTATATCCCTACCCTATCAGGATCCACATGCACGGCAAATGGATGTCATGGAAGTCCTCTATTTGGGGCTCCATTTCATTGAAGAGAGGAGGACCCATTGTGGCCATGTATTACTTTCAGATCCAAATTAAAATATAAAGTTACAAGATAAAGTAAGTAAACCCTGTGGAAATAACTAGATCTTTACATAAATCACTAATAAAGTGTGGTCTGATTGCTATCAACATCAAAGGCAAACACAATCTACCTAAGCTAGTAACAGACAAACAGGTGTACGGTTTATGTCTTCTACTGAGCACATTGAGTTAACAGCAACATTTCATTGAGAAAAAGTAAGTGAACTCTTTAATTTAATAACATGGTGGTCCCTCTTAAACAACAATCACCTAAACCAGTTTCCTGTAGCTGAAAATAAGATTTATCAATGTTGAAGAGAAATATTGAACCATTCCTCCTTGCAGAGGAAGACATATCATTAGTGCACAGGGTGTAAAGCTGCACAGGGTCCAAGAGAACAAAGTAGTCCACTGTTATCTTATAGCAGCTTCCTACTGACAGATTCTATGCAGGTGCCTGAACTAATACTTTCATAGCCCAAAATTCTTAATACACTGTACGAGGGTGCTCTATGACAACATAGTGGGTAATAGTGGGCCCACATAGATACTGTTTGCGCACACAGGCTCCCTAATCTGTGTCTGCCCCTTTTCTGCGAATGTATTTCAGTTTAACAATACTTTTGGTCTCTTCAGGTTATGTCAGAGTATCTCACTAGGGTTAAAAGGATGTTTTCACCATGCTGCTTCACAGAGCCTGCTGTTCACAGCCAGATTCAGGCTCACACTTCCTGGTTAGGTTGTGGGTGGTTCTACAGCAGTTATTGGCATATCAGCGATCCTATTCTTAGCTGAGCCTTTTACAGTGATATGAATACAAGAGGTTTTGAAACTGTAGTGCACAAGGCTACAGAGCTCTAAAAGGTTAAATATGGTCAGTAATCTAGATAAACAAGTTCCTGTGCTGAAGATAACACTCAGCAGGGAGTGATGAGAGCAGAGAGAGATGGCCAGTAACCTAGAAAAACCTGTGTACACAAGCAGGAGATAAGAACTGATCTAGTTCTTAAACAAAGTAAAATCAGAAAACCAATGTATTTGGCTAATCATTGTGGTGAGAAAACCCTTTTAAGGTCATTGAACATTCCAAATCACAAATATTCTTCTTTATCAACTATTCTTTAGTTGATTTGCTTGTGTGCTTTCGGTTACTGTCTTGTTGTATCACTCAACATGTCTTCAAGTTGAGGTCATGAACTGAAAACCTTACAATCTTCTGTAAAATTATTTGATATACCTGAATTCATTGTTTCCTAGATGATCACAAGGTGCCCTGGCCCTAAAGCAGCAAAACAGCCCCAAACTATCATGCTCTCTCTACCATGCATCTGTAAAGTGTCCATCTGCTTGGTTCCTGCAGGTTCTCCTAGTGACCATCATGCTGGTGGAAGGGCCAGGCAGCAGGTCCATATGGTGCATAAACTTTCTGGCTACAGCAGGCATGTGCTTAGCAGACAAACTGTAGGTCGGGCTGAACAGCCCGCGAGGAGGCTTAATCAGAGACCATTCTGTGAGTTCTCTATTTAAATCTGCTCTGTCTTCACTCTGCTAGTTATTGTGTCTCTGTATGCTTCTTGGTGTGCATTTGTATTGTTGTAAATGGTGCTCTTATAAGGTTCTGTTTGGTTCGGCATACTGTACATTTAAATTAACTTGTGAAAAAACTTAACTGTACCATAACTGTGCATAAGGGTTAGAGTGAACTTGTTTAAGGCAGTTGTCTGGTTATTATTATTACACCTTTCTTCTCACCTTAGATTCAGGGCTACACCATCATCATTCCCCGCTGGTCTTCTGTTTTCTTCTGGTCTTCTTTCAAATTGGACAGCTGTAGAAGTCACATGCACTTTCTTCCCTAAGGGTATGTTCACACAGCTTATTTTGGATCGCATTTCACCAAGTATTTTGCAGCGTACCGCGCTTAATACGCGGTAATCCATAGCTCTCATAGGGAACTATGGATTACGCATCCCCTCCCCGCTCATACAATATGATCGTATTGTATGTGCGGGGAGATAGGTGACATGTCATTTATTAATGCATGTCTATGGGGTCGCCGGGCTGCCACCCCCCCCTCCCCTCCGCGCCGCATGAGTATGCGCTGATCAGAGCAACTCCCAAAACACCCGGCGTAATTGCTGCGCGTACAGTATGTGCCATTACACCGTGTGAACATACCCTAACAGCAACATCAGCTAATGGAACATGACCTCTGCAGCTGCTGATTGGTGACATCCTGTTCAAAAGAAGAACGGAAGAAAACAGAACACCATTGAGATACATTGGGGCAGCACTGGATCGAAGAGTGAAGAGGTGAGTGTAATGTTTTTTAAATTTTCAAACAGTAGCAGTGTGTTATTAAAAAAATATATATATATTAACACTTTTAAAGGAGCTTTAGGGGATTAACTTCCAGTCTGATGTCCCTTCAGGTTAACATAACATTGGGCCTATGGTAAAGTAACCAGAAGTCACATCAGAGGGGACAGAAGTTAGGCTGCAATGGGGATGTCACTGGACAGGTAGCTTAACCCATTAACTGTAACCAAAACCCTAACTTATTGTTGCTGTTTTGGTCAATTCTTTTGTTGGGTTTCACCAAAAATCAACTTGTGCACTCAGATTTAGGTTAAACTTTACTTTGAATTGAATCTAATGCAAAACAGAAATTTCTGTACTAAACTACTCATCCTTGCGTGACTTTCTGCAGTTCGTATTTAACTGGCTGTGACACTTCGTTGCTTGTCACTCTTTCTGGTTGTGCTGTCTCTGTGTTTGCTTCGTCAAGTTTGGATACTGATTATCAATTTGGCTTTGCTGTACTTTCTGACCACCTGATATTGACCCTTGGATTGTTTTGACACTCTCTCTTTCTACGCCGTGTGTTTTGGAACCACGCGCTGTTCAGGGCGGAATTCCAAAGCACGGGGGGTCCGGTAGTCGCCCGGCCCCATTGACATGCATTGAAATGCCCCGCAAACAATTAACATGTCAATTCTCCCCTCACGCGTACAATACAATCGTATTGTACGTGCGGGGAAATCACGTGTAGTCCATAGCTCTCTATGAGGACTATGAATTACCATAATTGCGGCACACATTTCGCCGCAAATAAAGCACAATACATGGTGAAATGCGCACCAAAATATGAGGCAATTTAAGCTATGTGAATATACCCTTAGCTCCATCAGCCAGCAGCTACTCTCCAGATGCACCCTAAGGATACATAATGATACATAACAGAGAAGTATAGATCCCACAGGGATTAAACACCTGTGTTTCCTTAGACTCTTTTAACCTCTTTACGACCACCCACTGACTTTTGGTGTCAGCTGGTGCGGGTCGTTCGTCTACAGCGATGTCTTTTGGCGTCGCTGTAGACTTCTGGGTTTGCAGCGCCCGGCGCAGCCCCGGTCCCAAAGCGTTACCGCACTGCAATCAAAGGGTTCCCCTGCTCTGTCGGGTGATCGGAACACCCGGTGACCAGACAGAGCCCAGGGAACGGCTGCACAGTCAGCCCTGGGGACGTAGTGGCCCCAAAGCTGTCTGTGTAAGAAGCCACTGACCAGGCCAGCCTGTGTGCTGTCCTGAACACTGCCTGTGTCAGACTGACACAGATTATAATGTATTAGCATATATATATGCTAATACATTACTAAGTGTAAAAAAAAAAAAAAAAAAAAAAAAAAAAAAAGTAAAACAGTTCTCCCTTCATGGGATTTAAAAAAAGAGTTAAAAAAAAACATAAAAAAGATTTTAAAAAAAGAATTAAAAAATAAATAATAAAATAAAATAAATATTTAATAAAAAATAATTGTGCATAAATTACACTCAAAAAAAACCTACACATATTAGGTATCCACATGACTTTAATAATCTGTAGAATTAATCTAACAAGTTATTACATGTGAAATATGAACGGTTTAAAAAAAAAAAAAATTCTGCAATTATTTATAAGTGAACTTAAACTATTCTCCCATAACGTACAACTTCTCTCGAATAAAACAAGGCCTCATCCAACTGCGTCATTGAAAAAATAAAAAAGTTACAACTGTTGAAACGCGAGGAGGCAAAAACTTTAAAAAAAAAAAACGTTCTGGTCATTAACTACGTTTCAGGCCTGGGAGTTAAGGGGTTAAACAAGTAGCCAGCAACAAGACTAACTGGGGAAATGCAGTTGCTTGTCAGGCATTTCTCCAAATATTATAGCATCACAGTTGGGAAAAAGCTTTGGTGTTGGGGGGCAGTGTTATTTTTGTCTCTGAACAGCATTTTTTCATTTATGCTAAAAATCATGCATGTTTCATTAGTCCATGCTGACTTACTGTATTTAAAAAATATATATTTTATGTAGCCTTTAAAGGAGTGTTGCCATTTCACACATAATGGCATGTTAATAGTATGTGCCATCAATGTATGATATCTATTGATATCCATTGTGAGAAAGGGCACCAAAAGTTTCCATTCAAAATAAAAAGTCAGTCGCACTTGAGCACAACTCTCTATTTTATTCTATGGGAGTTCCAAGTACAGTCAAACACACCGCTCACTGTACTCAGAACTCCATGAGATGAAGAACTGTGAACAGGCGCAACCTACTGTCCATTGTGAACTGAGACTTTTGGGGACCAGTTTCCTAGATGTATGTGGGTTCAAGATATCGTATCCTATTAATAGGCCATCAATGTATTAGATGAGACAACCTCTTTAAGAGGATTCTTAGATTTAATAGAAGGAGGGTCCACTGTTCAAGAATTGCATGTCATTTCTTGGATCGCATCCAAAAGACGGACCCAACAGGCGCGATGCAAACACGCAGCGGCGATCTCTCATGTGACTGCTGCTGCGTGTTTGTCATTGATAAAGTCACTGCTAATTGTTAGATGCGTCTCTGGTTCCATTCTGATGGACCCAGAGACACATCAGAAAAGCGGATGTTCACACAGATGCAAGACGCTATGTGAACATACCCTTAGACCTAGACAGTTTTCATACATGTGGCCCTTAGTGCCAGATTTGCCAACATATTACAGCCTGTTGATTGATTTCAGCTTAAATGTCTCCATCGCCCAAAACTTCCACACTCGCCTGCAAGACTTCACACGTGCTGCACCAGTTCTCTGGAACATGCTACCCCATATGATCAGACAAACTCATAACACTCATAGTTTTAAGCGCATATATAGCGCTACTAGAATCCCTAATTGCTAACCCCCACTACTCCAGGTGATTGGTGATTAACACCCTGATAAAGTGATTACACCCTATAATAACGTAGAGGGTTTTTTTTTTTTTTTTGCAAAATAACACACACGTAATATATCGCATTCTGTTTCCATTAAAAAAGGGGTTGCTCCATTATGGTAATTGTTGTATATTACTGTATTAAGTTATAATAAGCTAGAACCATTTATTGTAATCAGATTTATTGACGGCTAATCTACTTTTTATGTAATTATAGTTTATTTCTTTTTCTAATTAGTTTCCAACTTCATTTCAAATGTTAATTATTTCAGATACATTTGTATTAATTGAATTACATAACAAGCATGTTGCTCATCATTCCAACAACTTGTGAAATGACTTGCTTCTATAGAGGATTACTTTAAATGGTTGGTGATGGGTCAGATGAATACAGTCATAGTTTTGTGTTTGTTTGTTAAATGTGATTTCTCTACTGTAAAATGTAAGTTTAATGGAAGCTTAGGTGTAATATATCTTGGGTAGTTCTTCTTATTCAAGTTCTTAGTTTGTAAATTGTTCCTTTTTTTGCTCAAACGTACTGATGAGATGGCAGTTCTGTGGGGAGTCAGGATAGTGTCATTTTACAGTTCTATCTCTTATGTTTGTGGAATGTGGTCATGGTCTTTATAGGAATTCTTTTTGCCTATTGTAGGTCTAGCACACAGTACTTTTTGGGTGCTTGTATCCTTTAGATCTGGAGTGTCAAACTTAAATGCATAGTGGGCCAAAATTAAATACTTGGACAAAGTTGTGGACCAAACTTAATATTTATTAAATAATTGTCTAAAATTAATAAAGGTTTTCCTTCCAATCAGATATAACGATGAACATTTTCATAAAAAAACAAACTTAAGTTTTGCTAAAGCCAGACTGAGGGTTAATAGACACTGCAGCTGTATGCGCTTTATGTGGGAGACAAAAGATGTCCTGCTGCAATTCCCTTTCAGTGTTGCTGCAGCATCACAGAACCATGTCTTTTCCCTCAAGTGCTTTTCTCACCAACTGCCTTAAGTCCCAGTATGTTCTTGGGGTCAGAGAAACAGTCAGTTAACTCACTGTGTCCTGTGGATTTCACGGTGCTTCTTATCTGCTGCAGGGCATGGCATCTCTCTTGGGTTCCCCTGCTGCATGTAGAGATGCTGGGGCCGAGAAGGAGCTGGAAGGTTTGAGTGTTAACCCCTTAACGACCTTGGGCGTATCAGTACGTCCCAGGGCCGCTAAGGGGCTTTGCAGGCGGATCGCTCCGCGACCCCCCCGCACAGCCGCCGGGTGTTAGCGACAAATCGCCGCTAACACCCGGCAGTTACAGCGCCGGCGGGGGGCTCCGCCCGCTGGCGCTGTTTTACCCATCAGGCGCCGCGGCAAAGATGGCCACGGCGTCTGAATTAACGCCGATCGGTGCCGCGCACCGATCGGTGCGGTGATCGGCATAAGCGCAGCTATGCTGCGCCGATCCGATCACCGGGCATTGTGGTGGGGAGCCTTGTGAAGGCTCCCGTCACTTACCCTGGCCGGTTTGCCCCACTTCCGTCCGCAGACAGGAAGTGGGGAAACCGACATCTTTGTACACCCTAATGCATTGCCTATGCAATGCATTAGGTTGTATTAACAATCACGCCCCCTAGTGGTCAAGTACCACAGGTGGCCTCAATGTTACAGTAAAAAAAAAAAAAAAAGTTTTAAAGTACAAAAAAAAGTATTAAAAGTTCAAATCACCCCCCTTTCCCCATTTTACAAATAAAATCATTAAAATAATAAAAAAGTTACACATATTTGGTATTGCCACGTCCAAAAAAGTCCGATCTATAAAAATATAACATCATTTATCCCGTACGCTGAACACCCTAGAAGAAAAAAAATTCCAAACTCCAACATTGCATATCTTGGTCAATTTACGTAACTAAAAAAATGGAATAAATATGATCAAAAAAGTCGCATGCATTCCAAACTGCTAGCGATAAAAAGTACACTTCAGCCCGCAAAAAATGCCCCCTCACTGACGTCCGTAGGTGTTAGTACAAAAAAGTTATTGGTCGCACAAAATGGCGCCGTGGCGCAAATTTCAAAAATAGAAAATGTTTGGATTTTTTTACGGTACCAAAACATAAGGTAAATCCTACATGTTTGGTATTTCCGGATGTGTAACAACCTGTAGAATACTGATAACACATTATATTTACCGAAGATTGAACGCCGTAAACACAAAACCCCCGCAAACATGGCGAAAATACTTTTTTTTTTCACAATTTGTCCCACTTGGAATTTTTTAGCGGTTTCCCAGTATATTCTATAGTATAGTGAATAACACCATTAGAAAGTACATCTTGTCCCGCAAAATAAAAGCCCTCATGTGTCTATGTAGGTGGAAAAATAAAGAAGTTATGGCTCTGGGAAGGCCAGGAGGGAAAAACGAATGTGTCACCAAAAAAAAAACGCCTGGTCCTTAAGGGGTTAAGGCTCTGGATCCTCTTTTCTCCCTGTGAGCTCCTCTTATCTTATCAGTCATCTCTGTTCTATGCAGTGGAGAGGTGCTGACTGAGAGCAGTGTAAGGACAGCTCCTTTCTTCTCCTCTGTACACTCTTACATACTTGTTACTCGTGGGTCAAATATAATTACTCTGTGCTCCAGATTTGTCCCACAGGCCTGAGTTCAATATCCCTGGTTTATAGGATTAATTTTTCTGTACCCTGTATACTTTTTCTTATTCTTCTTGTATTGTGACCAACACATTTTTATTTTCGCTTTACTTGCTTTACATTTTATGGAACATATATTATGATTCTTTGACTATTATTTGGGGGGCACTATTTTGTCTTTTAAAAAAATTAAATTATAGCAGACTTCTTTTCTTTTTTTTCAGTCCCTTTTTTAAAATTTGTTTTTAATTTTCTTTTCCTCTTAGCGTATCAATACAGATTTGTATTTTTCCTAGCATTTGGATGCCCAAACCAATTTTATCTAGTCCCTTTCCTCTTTTTTAGATGGGGTTTTTGCTTTTTTCACTATTTTGCCCCCCTGCTTTTACGGTGCATGGATGGATAGATAGATAGATAATAGATGGGAAAAGATAGAAAAGATAGATAAAATAGTTAAAAAGATAGATAGAAAGTTTAGAAAAGATAGATAGATAAAGATAGATAGTTTGACTCAAGCGCCCAACCCAGACCCTCGCTTTCATTTTAAAGAGAAGTATAAAAAATAAAAAGCGGGCCTTGATTGGTTGCTATGGACAACAAAGACATTCCCTTAAACTGCTGGACAGCTTTCATGTATGTGGTCAAAAGTTCTAGACACCAATAGTCTCATTTATCTATCTAATTATAAAACTGTATCTGTTGCCCATTCAGAGCTCAGCTTTCATTTTTTGGGCAAAAAATATAGGGTTATTGCTAGACAGTATTGATAAATGAGGCCCAATGTTAAGACAATTTTGTAAATACATGACTATTTTTTGCGCTTAAAGAAAAGGGTTTAAAACCCAAATTAAATTTTTTGCTTTTAAATATCAATCCTGTATTTTCAACAGAGGCCCAATTTTTGGAAAAATGGAAGTGACTTTTGGGCTAAATTTTTGTTTTAAATTCCTTTTTGGCTATTTTATTGGGCCTATGATAAAGTAGGGGAAAAAATAAAAAAGGGACTTGACTCGGGCCGGGGAAAAGGATTTTGGTGCCCTGGGCAAGTAACCCAATGGCCCCCGGGGGCTCCCCAAAAAAATGGCACCCCCCACACTAATTCCTCTCCCCCCTTTGCGCTGGGTCCTGTCACTGTTTTTCTGATATTCCACAAAGCCCCTGTCCATCTCCTCACACCCACTGCACAATTTAAAAAAATTTGCTTTTTTCAAAATCGCTACCCCCCGTAAGACAGTTTTAATCCCTTTCCCCAAAAATAACAATCACCAAAAATACCCCAAAAACAGGGAACAAATCTACCTAAAAATTGTTTGTTACTAAAAACACTCCTAAAAAACCAAGACCCAAAAAATTACTATTTAAAGATCAAATAACCCTGCCAGCCCCTGCCCAAAACGCAAACCACCTCATGTGACTATCAGCCCGAACCCCCGGGTCTGATTACATATACCACCACATACAGTGACCATAAGTGGTAGAAATAGTTGTATGTAGATGCCTGCAAAAATTTAAATTATTACACTGAAGTTTTCATTTATGACTCACAGAAGACGTCTTTTCCCGATCAGAGTGTTCACTTTTTACTTTTTTTTTCTCCATCCGGTTCACACCCTTTATGCGGTTTTCCCCCCGGCCACGACCCTCCCCGGGATTTGGAAAACAAATATCTTAAAAAACCTCACATTTTCCCGAAACTCCTTAAATTTAATATATAAGTCCCCTCAGTTACACAGGGATATAGCTATGCCCCCTCATTTAGGCAGGGTATTTTTTTACTTTTGTCTAATCAGTCAGGCAGGTATATAGATATTGGGCCCCTTAGGGAAGGGAGGTATTTTAGATTTTTAAGGTCACTCTCAGGCAGGGGAAATAGATTTAGGTTTACTCTCAGGCAGTTAAAAATAGGGTATAGGGGGCACATTTCCCGGGGAGTTATATAGAAAGGGGGACTCTAAGGCCCGGAAAATATATAAGGGGGACTCAGAAAGGTTTTATAGATATTGGGGCCTTTTCAGGGAGGGAAATAGACTTTGGGGCACTCAGGGCCCGGGTTTTGGGGGGCTCACGGGCAAAGAGGGCTCAGGCAGGCAATTTTGGGGCTCAAAGGGAGGCATATGGGGGTTTAGGCATTATATGGGGCTCCAAGGGAAAGGGTATGGGGGGTCAGGCAGGTAATTTTAGGGGAGGATTATTAAGGGGTCAGGCAGGCCTTTTGGGGGGGTCAGGCGGGGTTTAAAGGGGAGGCATTTTAGGGGGGCTCAAGGGGAGGCATATGGGGGGTAGGGAGGCATATGGGGGGTTTAGGCAGATAAATGGGGGGTTTATGCAGGTATATAGGGGTCAGGGAAAGGGATATAGGGCAGGCATATAGGGGCTCAGGGAGGGAAAATGGGGGGTCAAGCATGCATATTGGGGCCCCGGCAGGTTTTATAGGGCAGGGAATAGGGCTTCAAGAAGGCATATGGGGGGTTGGGAGGCATTTTTTGGGGGGTCAGGCGGCAAAATGGGGGGTCAGGGAGATAAAATGGGGGCCCCCATTTCAGGAATAGGGGCTCAGGCAGGTAAAAGGGGCCCCAGGCAGGTATATAGGGAAAGGCCCTATAGTGGCTCAGGGAAAGGGATTGGGGGTCAGGCAGGCATATAGGGGGTTAAAGGGAGGGTTTTATAGGGCAGGGGATAAAAGGGGCTCAGGCAACTAAGGGGGACAGGGGAAAGGCATATGGGGGCTCAGGCAGGTAAAAACAACAACATTTATACTCACCTTACCTGCTTGCCGGCCGCGCGCTCCTCTTCTGTCCTCTTCTTTACCAACCGCGCGCTCCTCCGGCAGCTCCTCGGGCGCACTGCCTATGACGTGACGGGCTGTGCGCCCGAGGAGCGGCAGCGTCGCGATGACATCACTTCATCGCGATGCTGCCCAGCTGAGCTGCACGGGGTCGCGGCAGGTCCTCAGTGCTATGAGGACCCGGCAGCCCCGCTGTGTCAGCCCTGCGGCTTACCGGAGGATCCAGCGATCCTCTGGTGAGCCAGTCTGACACTGTCTGCGGAGCAGGGAGCGCTCGCTCTCTGCTCCACATAAGCCCAGTCAGCTGTATGTGCGTCCATACAGATAAAGAGGCCGACGGCGCTCCAGGCCCATGGCAGCGGCCTGGAGCCCGGCGAGGTTCGGGGCCCCTGTCTGCGCCCCTTAGGGACAGGTAGAGGTAGGCGCCCTAGGCGATCGCCTACCTCTGCCTACCTGTCGTCCCGGCCCTGCTTAGACTAGAAGTTATGCTGTAACAGAAGTGTCATGTTGCCAGACCAATAAGTTAGCCCCTGGTACCACCCTGGCAGCCCTAATTCTAATTTAGGTTTGAGATTATGGATAGGAATCAAGGTATGGGAAAAATTTAGATTCAGGACGTCCAAATTTTTTTTTTACAATTTCAGACTAACCTTTGCCGAACTGTACAGGGCCCCACTCAAGCAAAACTATACATCACATTACTAAGGGTATGTTCACACGGCGTCTTGTGTCTGTGTGAACATTCGCTTTTGTGATGCGTGTCTCGGACCATCTGAACGGACCCAGATGCACATCTAACAATTTGCAGTGTGTTTAAGACTGCCGGCAATGTGAAACACGCATTGTCGTTCACTTGAGTGATCGCCGCTGCGTGTTTGCATCGTGTCTGCTCAGGAGAGAAGATAAACAAAGCATGCAGGTCATAAACGGCCGAAAGGGTGAGAGGGAGGGGGGTGAGCAGAGAGCAAGGAAGAAGGGAGCGTCTGCAATGTTTACTCAAATAATTACATTACAACCAGTGGATTCTCTATACAGCAGAAAGCCCCATACACTGCACTTTCTCCCCAGCCCCTTGCAAGCTCCTTCATGTTCCCTGGCATCAGATAAGAAGTGCAAACACGCAAGAGCGGCCAGATTAGCTCATGTCAGTGTCCTGGTCGTGTCTAATGTAAACTATCAGGAAACTAAGGACTGAGCAATGCTGTTGCTCTCACAGGCTTCACTTTTTGTAATCACATATATTTATAAAAGGGATTAAATACCCATTTGGAGGATCCCATGTCAACATTACATCGTGGCAAAACCCCTTTAATATCCAGGCATTGTCTTTTCAAAATAGATGTATGAGTGCTGCCAGCAAGGCTGCAGTTGTTAAAGTGGTGGAGGGTCAGCCTGTCATTGCTCAGACCGTGTACCATCATATTGGTCTGCATAGCGGTCATTCCAGAATGAAGCTTCTTCTAAAGATGATGCATGCAAACAGTTTGCTGCAGACAAGCAGATTAAGGACATGGATTACTGCAAACGTGTCCTGTGGTCTGATGAGACCGAGATAAACTTATTTGGTTCAGATGGTGTCTAGCATGAGTGGTGGCAACCAGGTAAGGAGTACAAAGACAAGTGTGTGTTGTCTACAGTTAAGCATGGTGGTGGGAGTGTCATTTTTTGAAGCTGCATGAGTGCTGCCAGCTGTGGGGAGCAAAAGTTCATTGAACACGATCCCCTCCCTTAAAAAATTGGGTCGCAGGGCACAATTTTAACATGATAATGACCCCAAACACAACTCCAAGATGACCACTGCCTTGCTAAAGAAAATTAGGGTAAAGGTGCTGGGCTAGCAAAGCGTGTCTCCAGACCTTAACCCAATTGAACATCTGTGGGGCATCCTCAAATGGAAGCTGTAGGACTGCAGGGTCTCTAACATCCACCAAGTCCATGATGTCATCATGGGGAAGCGAAAAAAGGATTCCAGTGGGAACCTATGAAGCTCTAGTGGCTACACAAAATATTAACACTTTGGTCACAATCTGTTCATTTTCACTTAGGGGTGTATTCACTTTTAAATCCAAAAAACACAAGTTCAGAATCACTGATATATAGTTGGAAGATGCACGAACCATGGGAAAACCCAAAAAAATTCCAAGAAGAAAAAAGGGGTTCACTGCCTTCCTTAAAATAAAATTGTTTATTAGATTCCATGGAAGTCTGGATTTGGAATGATACTCAAAATCAAAGTGAAAAAACTAATTTCAGTCTGATCCAACGTCATTGGAAATGCCTCAAGACAACTAAATAAGTCTCAGTAGTGTGTGTGTCCTCCATTGCCATAGACTCCTTACAATGCCTAGGCAGTTCGATGAGACGGCAAATTTTCCCTTTCAGGGTCTCTCCCAGCCCCTGTTTTAAAGCATTTTCAAACCCCTGGCAGCCCGGGGTGAAATGTGGGCTTTGGTGGATGGAATGAGACGTAGTGTCTCAGATGTGCTTGATTGGATTCAGATCTGGGAAATAAGGGGGCAGTATATAGATCAACCCCTTCACTGCAGGAGCTGTTGAACGCCACATGAGCCCACCCACGGGGAACCTGATTGTTATACATAAAAGGCACCCGGGGGCCCATGCACCTGCGGGTTGAGGTTTCATCCTGGTCCCAAATGGCATCAGTGTATCTCTGGCTAAACAGGGAGGCTGTGCAAACCCTCCAAGACATGCCTCACCACCCCTTTACGGCCCACTGCCAGATGGTCAGTTAGGGGAATGTTAGAGACAGCAAAACTTCTTCAGGTCTCAAGATCTGCCCCAATCAGCACATGTTTTGGGCTCAGGGGGAATTGTTTCACCATGAAAACACGGGCACCTGTCCAATTTGCCAAATTTGGTGTTCTTTGGCAAATACCAATAGCCCTGCATGGTTTTTGGACTTAAGCCAAACCCATTGGGATTAGGACCCTAAACCCACCTCATACCTTTTAATGCTTGGAGTAAATTTTGCAGGGCTCTGGCACTGCTCCTTCTGTTCCTTCTTACCAAAAGTGGAGGTAGCAGTTCTGTTGGGTTGTTGCCCTCCTACGGCCTCCTCCATGTCGTCTGGAGTACAGGGCTGTCTCCTGGTACCTGCTCCATACTCTGGACACTGTGCTGACAGAATGCTACCTTCTGGCCACAACTCTCATTGATGTCCACCCTGGTTTAGCTCCCTACCTGACAACTTCTGTGAGTTGTGGGGCACCACCCATGTTCCTCTAGGGGTAGAAAAAATGACAAAAAGCAAAAGTGACCAAACAACGCCAAAAAAAAAAACAGGATGAGAACAGAGAAAAGCTGTGGTCATACCACAAAAACTCCTTTTAAGGGTTGTCTTGCTAATTCCTTTCATTCTACCGTTGTCTGTTTCACTTTCACAACGCAGGAAAATTGATTTAAATCAGTGTTTATTCATATTACAGGGGATTTCATAAATATGGATTTTACTTGGTTTCATTGTGTTTTTAATGTTTTTTTTTTTTTTTGAGCAGTGTATAGCATTAGACAATGAGAGCTCGCATACTAAAAAATTTACATTATTCACGGAATTTGTTCATGTTTATATATGTATATATACAATTACTAAGCAGTATCTATCTTGAGACAACCCCGTTAAGGTCAAAATTGGTTTGGTAATTTAGCAGTTAAACAAAATACCTTTGAAACTTTTGATGAATATCTCAGAATAAAATCACAACTTTCTTGTTTTTCATTTTGCTATATGAATCATTAGTTTATGTTCTTGGACTAATCTGATACCTTTGGGAAATTCATTGTGGTAGCTCCTGTAAGTCCTGCAAATTCCATGATTAATGTTAATTCTTTAGTATGTGAACTCTCTATGTCTAATGCCAACACTTTATGTTTTCGATGATTTAAAGCCTTGCATTTTTTCTTAATGCCAACTGTTTATTGAAATAGGATTTTATGTTCTAATTAAACTGGTATCTTACAAAGGCAAAGCAGGATTAAATGCTTACAGTTTTTGACTGCAAAAATGGCTTTATATATGATATATATTATTCAACAAATATATATTTCAGGAGACAAGAGACAACTTGTTATTCTATGATAGATTTGAAACAATATCTCATAAGTAGTGATATACTGGTGTTTTACATCTTTGGGAATTTCCACCACAATAACTGCCAAAAAATATATATATTATATATAGATTGTGCTGAATTATGTCTATTCCACCATATAAGTACTAAGAAAATCCACAACCAAAGACAAAAATCCTTTAAAAACATAACTTTTAATACATATTGCCCTAAAAGAATATCTAAAACCACAATTACAAAACCCGTCAAATAGACTTACAAATGGTGATTTATGTATTTTACTCACCACCTCCCATAGGCAACACTCCTGGTCTGCATGAGAGATTCCGCTTGGTACACTAATCCCGTTTTCTTGTAACCATTAATCAGCTCCAGGTGCAGTGCTGTTCCATTAATAAATTCAAGGTTTACTATCCCTATTATCGATCAAACCCTGTTCTTTACCTTAGCGGGGTACCCACCCTAACAAGAGCAACCCCAGACAAAATACCCCTGAAACACTCCTCGCTATCCCCTTTATTTACATGACAGCAAGAACAAATAAATCCAAATTGTAAAAAACCACCCAGATGCATTTCACCTCAGACAATGCTATCTGATTCCTCAGTATGTTGTCGTATTCCAGGTGTGGATGGAGTAGAAAAACAGCTAAAATATCCAGATAGGGGTTATAAGGACATGAGGCGGCATGTATGAACGTCTGGCATCTTTTCAGCCCGAAAACTGGCATAGCCCTGTTCGTTATATTTTTACATAGCCTGTGTAGTGTGCAGGAGCTGTTGGAATAACACACTACTAAAGGATTAAACAATTTAATAAAGTTTTATAATGTGAATCTAACGCACTGAGGTAGTGGATCCTCTGGACCACCGCAAGCGATGTTGGAAGCCCACACCAGGGAGCGGAATCTAAGTAGGTCCCGGGTTTCACCAGAGCCCGCCGCAAAACGGTATGTACTTTTTGCTGCGGGAGTCTACCAGGTCGCTTCCACTGGCGGAACTTGCTTGCGATGGCGGCCAAGGGTAGGCATGGTACAGATTGGTCAGGCAGGCTCGTAGTCAGGGACAGGCAGGGAGGTCAGGGCAGGCGGCAGAGGTTCGTGGTCGAGGACCGTAGCCAATAAGGTAGGTACACGGTAATCAGAACAGACGTCAAAGAACGCTTTCTCGATAGGCAATTGGCACTAAAGATCCGGCGAGGTTACTAGGAAAAGGCAGGCTTAAATAGCCAATTACCGGTGCGCTGTCCTTTTAAATTGAACACTGCCGGCGCGCGCGCGCCCTCGCGAGCGAGACCGCGCGCGCCCGGCGACAGAGACCGCAGCAGCAGGAGCATGGCCGGGTAAGTGTGCCTCGGGACCGGCAGGGGTACAGGAGCGCCCGCGCCCTGGCGTGCGGGATGCGGCACTGCTCGTCGGCAGGGCACGGATGCGCCTGCGACCTGGGACGAGGGGCGCAGGGGCATCCATGACAGTGAAATGCTATTTTGCACTGTTTTTCTATATCAAAGTATTGATAATGTTCTAGAATTGACCTTTTGTTCACCTCAGTGTTCAGTCAAGTGCTACTGAGCATGTCTGTGAGTCATGTCCAGGTGCAAGATGTTGGAGAAATGTATCCATTTGCATCTACTCAAGACCTTGGCGGGAGTAACCATAGCAACCGGGTGGAGTCAAATTAGAAAGTTATAAAAGATAGGTACATTTATCATTTTGGGGTCTTTTCCACTAGCGCTCTCCTAGGGTGCTGGTCCTCTCACCAAGGAGTATGGGTCTCTGCGCTGACATCCACCTTCAGGGTTTCAATGTGAAGAGCTGCATGGGTCGGCTTTAACCCTTTGCATTTTCCTTGGCCGCATGGGAGTGGGACAAGATGGAGTTAGCTCAGCAAGGGACTGAGTCTAGGAACATCACTACCCTGCCTCGGTTGAGAGTTGCTTCATCTAGAAAGGAGGAATAGTTGTACTGAAAGATGTCTGCTGCCATGTGCTGTACCATCTATGCCGGGTTTGAAGTAAAGGGGCCCAAAAAGTTTTTGCCCCTTAAATCCTTGTCCCCGGGCCTATGTTTATTTGCCCGCACTTCAAGGGCACCTCAACCTCCCTTTCATGCGGCCCATTTCGGGGAAAGATTTTTCAGAGTGTGCCCCGGGGGGAAACTCCTACCCCCCATCATCAATTAGGGAAAAGCCCCCTTTTCACGGGGAAACGGTTGGTTTTTAAACCTGACCCAAAAATGTCATTTAGTGTGGAATGCGCCTGTTTTTTGACCGCAGTAGGCAGTTTCAAAAAAACCAGGTGCATTCTAAACTATTATAATGGGCTTTAAAATTGGCGTTTAAACACCAAAAATCATACATGTCGCCCATGGTGTTGTCCATACGTCATTACAAACAAGATGCAATCAAACCTGGTGATGTTTTATTAACCTCGCTTAGTGTGAGGGGGCATTATCATACTAAATCAGAAATGCTAATATAAGCTGCAAGTGCGGGACTTTTTCGGGAAATTTTAAAAATTTGCACTAGCCCCATTTTTTTCCCCAAAAATTTCATTTCAGAAAAAAAGATCTTCCTGTTCCCCATTTCTTTGATTTTTAAATGGGCCCCGATTCATATCCCTTTTTTTAGTAATACATTGGGAAAATTCTCAAAAAAGTCCCAACTTCCCAAAAGTCTTCCTTTGGGCAAACAAAAAAAAACAGCTAAGTTCTGGCCACTTTTGGAAGAATTGAGGGATTAGAGGACTATGCTATTCTATTTAATAAGGTTTTTAAAACAAATCCCAGTTACCCATGAGAAAACAATGTTTAATCATGGCACCCATCACAGGATCTTTTTAAATGGATACATCAAGGTTTTCATAAAGTATCTTTATACTGAAAATGGAGGGCTTTTTATGCTATGGAAAATGAATGTTTTAAAATTGGATGCTAAAAAATTTTGGCATCTTTTCAAAATTTTTCCTTTGGCTATAATGGCATCAATTTAACGGATGGTATTGTAGCCCTGTTTTTTGGCCCTGTTTTTTTTTTTGTTTGGTTCTACACTGGCTTGACCAAACCTGTGAAATAACATTTTTTACTCTTTCCCTAATCCTAAATATAACTAATTTCTTTAATTGGGGGAAAAATTAAAGGGTTTTTTTAAAAACTGGTTTTTTTAAGGGGTTTAACTTCCCGGTTGGCGGCCCCTTCTGCCCGACATCATTTAAATGTTTTTTTTTTTTCAGTTTTGTTTAGAGTTACTTTTTTGGGGCCCGGGTTTAAATTTTTTGGTGATTTATTTCAAAAATCCATTCAGGCTGATGAAAATCAAATTGCTCAGATTTAGATCAAATTTTACTTTGACCTAATTTAGAAGCACAACACTGTCCTTCTTAGTCTATGGATGGCTAATGCCAATGTTTGAGCATTTAGGAGGAAACATTAAAGATTTCTTTTTTCCCCCTTTACAACAGTTAGGGGCCCCCTTTCTTTTTTTTCAGGCATATATGAAAAAAAAGGGGAGTTTTGGGGGGTTGTTTTGGGCAGCAGAGAAATTTTTTGGGAACCTGGGACAGTTTTTTTCCATGAAGCCCTTAAATTTTGTAGTGTTTGAGGCAGGTCAATAGGGAAGCTGATGCGCCCTGTCATCAATGTGTTTAGAAATTTTCCCAGTGCATTTTAAACAGGGCAAATAAAAGGTGAACATCTAAAAAATGGTAACACTTGATTAATCCCTCTACATAACATGTTTTCCCCTCCCCCAAAATCTGATGGCAGTGTGATTTGTACCCCTCTAAGCAAAGCTTAACCTTTTTATGGTGACTTTAGACTTTTATGTCACCCTTTGAGGACCAAACCAATATTTTGGGCAAATTTGCGATTTTTTAGAGGCATTTTGGAATTTAATTTATCACTGCAAATAAAAATCCCTGTTAAAAATAATTTTTCTTTTTTTTTTTAAAAAAATTTTAAATTATCTAAACCCTATACTTTACCACTCCCTTCCCTAGTGATACCCCCTTACTGTGATTTCTGCCAGTGGGTAATCGCCCCGATAAAAAGCGGCTCCGCTTTAAGGAAAAGAAAAAGTCACTACATGGGGTTTTAAACCCCCTTTAAATCCCGCACCCCGAGGGTTTTCCCCCATCAAAATTTAGGGTTCATCAGGGGATTAAAAAATTTCTTCAGGTGGAAAAAGAATCCGCTATATAAAAGATTTTCCCCAAAAAAAAAAAAAAAAAACCCAAAAAAAAAAAAGGTATTTCAAAATTAGAAAATAGACTGAATTAGCTAAAGTGCTCCCGGTTAATGACGAAAAATTTCCCCGCCGCCCTCTAGCGCTGGCCCCCAAGTTTAAGGGGATACAGGAATATTGTTTTTGCCTTTTTTTTTGTCTTTAAGGGCCCCCAAAAGATGTTTGTAAAAAAAATTTCCCCATTTGTTTACACGAAAACAAAAAAACTGTTTGTCGTTTTCCGGGTTTCCCCAGGGCCCAGGGTGCCTATTTTCTTGCTCATGGTTTGTAGGGGGTTTTCCGGATATTCAACTGCGCATGCCCGGAAGGAAAAAACCCGTCATTCCCTTTTTAACATCGCGGGAAGTGGCCCACGCGATTGCGGGGGGGCCGGGCCCCGAACCCGGGGTGGCCCGGCCCCATTAAACAAAGAAAGCGCTTGTCCAAAAGGACGGGTCATGGGATTGTCCCCATATCTATAAATGGGGATGGCTTTGTCCAAAACCCCCATACACCCGGACTAACTGTCCAGTGTCCCCCCTCACCCAATGTATTTACAAACCACATCATTTCTTTTAATATATAAAAATTTAAAAGGGACTAATGTGGCGGGGCATATTAAGGTTTTTCCCCTGAGAAAATATTTTTTAGCAAACAGTGAAAATTTAAATGGGCTTAAAAAGGGGCAAAAGGAAGAACTTCGGGGTACAAAATTCATTGTCTCAGCTGCTTGGATTACCCAAGCTGAAATTTAATAAATTGAATGTAATAAAAAATTTTGAAAATTGTTTCTGATACATGTTCATTGGTCAGACTTAAAAAAAATCCTTAGTGGTCCTTATGGGAGTGCGGCCCGGGAAAAAGAAATGTGACGGGCCCCAAAAGTGAGCTATTCTTTTAAAAAAACCCAAATTGCAAAGGTCTCTTTTGGGCCCCTTTTTGGTTTTGGACAGAGTCCTACGGAAAATTTATTGGGCCCCCTTTTAAACAGGATTCGCCCTACCCCCTTTTTCCTCCTCGGGGGGAAACGGTCTCAAAATTTCCCAAAAAAATAAAAAAGCGCAGAGATTCCCATTCACCATTATGTTTTCCCCACAAAAGTCGAGCCACTGGTTCTTCCCTTCTTTTTTCGTATATCCCAGTGTCACCCACTCTTCTCTTGAATTTTCTCCCTTGTTTTTCCCAAATTATAATTGAGGTGGGGGGGCTGTAAATGTAAAACTACCCCTTTCCGTGTTACAATTGGAAAAAAAAACACGAATAAAAAATTGTTTTCCTTTTTTCCGAGGCATTGTAAAAGATTTGTTTGTTTTTATGTAGGGGCAGGCTCACTTTTTGCCCACATTTAAAACATTTTTACGGTTTTTTCCAACCAAGTCCCTTTGGGAAAAGGGGGTATTGGTTTTATTTTGACTTGGATCAGTCTTTTCTTTTATGGTTTCTCCCCTTTTCCGATAAGTTATGGGGGGGGTTGGGGGAAAGATATCCCTCTAGATCCTGACCCAACATAAAATTTCCCCAGTTTTTTTTGAGGATTTTGGTGACTTCTAGATTTCTGTAAATAAAAGGGTTGAACTATACGTGCTTATTGGTCTTTTTATTGCCTGGGGGTTACCTGTAATTGATTTTTCCTTTTTTTGTTTTTGTGCATGCCTAAGGGTGATTCCAAAAGGGCCCTTTTTTGGTTTTCCCCGATTAAGAATCTCTCTCTCAACATTTCCTGGGTGTCTCCTAAAGTCCTCATTTGGGCAGTTTCTCCCTTTAAATTCAGAAATTGACCTTTTTTTATTCCCCTTTTTCAGGGTTTAAAGGAAAGGTAACTTTTCCGTGTAGCAAACTGTTAGTTGCTGGGGTTTTTATAATATCTGTAGAAAATTACCTTCGATCTTTAATGATAAGAAATTTCCGGGAAAAGGGAAAAAAAACCTTTTCCCGCATCTATTGTGGGAAAAAAATTTCCGGTGTATTTTTTTTGAGGGGGTCCAACAAAATCCCCCAAAATGACCTTTGTGCCCTCCCCGAGAATTTTTGGTGTATCGATGTACCTCCCCCAGAATAAATTGGGGGGGGGGCCCTTGGTTATCTCCCCGTTTGGGGTACCAAGGTAGCCTCCACCAGCCCGGGAAAAGATTTGCATTTTGTGGGGGCACAAGAGTCCCCCTTGCGGGGGCCCCCGAGTGGGGGAAAAATCTTTTTTCAGAAAACAAAGTATTTTTTTCCCTTGCACAAAATCCAAAAAGGTTTAGGGCGAAAGTATTTTGAGCCTTTATATTTATTTTTCTTGTGGAAAAAAAAAAATTCGACCCGGTGGATTCCCCTTTTATGTGGGGGTATTGCAAAAAGGCTTTCCCAAAATCTATAGAACCAAAAGGACCTCTTTATCAACGCAATCCCTTCCGTTCGAAAAAAGGGAGAGGTGTCTTTTTTATTTGATGGCAAAATAACTACAAAAATTTTAAGATGTTATTATATAAATCCCCACATTTTGCGTAAATTTATCCCACCCCCTGAACCCATGGGTCTGCCCTTTTAAACGGGGGAAACCCCTTTTTTTGGTTTTTTGGGGGTCCAATAGGGAAAATTGGTATTTGGGGGTTAGAAGGGATAAAAAATTTTAAATTTGTGTGTGAATAAAGGGGCCCCCTTTAACCTCCCCAAGTATCTCTTTAAATTCCATAGTGAAGGTTGTTGTTGGGGATAGAAGAAAACCTTTAAAACCCTTTTTTCCTTAAAAAAGATCGTTTCACATCTGTTTGTACATGTCTGATTTAATTTTAATATATTTCCCCCCTTAAATTTTTAGGGTTTTATAATTATAGGGTTGTCTGTTCCGTGTTGGGCAACGCTTTAATTCCCCTCTACTGAGATTTTTGTGAAATTTGGGAATCCTGTTTGCCCAAAATTACGTTAAAATTTTTTTGAGACTATTTGCAAAAATAAAACAATTTCACGTGTATCAGCTGACCCCGGGGCATTTCCCACTCTTAAGTTTCAACTTGTTTGTCCCTCCTAATTCCTCCTCCTCCAAAAGGGACCCTAAGGTACGTATACCTTTCCCGATCCTTTTGTCGTGACACCCCAATTTTGGGCTTCGATCTTATCTTTCATTCTAAAAATTTTTGCCACTTGGCTTACGCACCAAAAAGCTGAAAATCCTTGATCCCGGAAAAATCACTATTTTTGGTTGGGGGGCAAAGGTAAGCCCCTTTTTAGAAAACTGCAATTCTTACTACTTTTTGTCTATCTGTAAAATTTTATTATTGATGCTGTCTAGTGTTATTGTTTCTGCGATGTCCAGGCTGATGGGAGGGCCTCTCCCTCCCCCTAAAAAAGGGGGGGGGGGGGGTGTATTGGGTTGCCAGAAGAGGGAGGATAAAAAATCCTATGTATCCCTTCCTCCGAGTTCTGGGGGGGACCCATTTTCTAGGTCTTTTCCCCCTTTTTTCCTCCCCTAGGTCTCGTAGTTGTTTGTGAGTTGGGATCTGAAGATTCCGCGTCAGATGGGCAAAAATTCTTGTAGGGAGTGGGGTTCGATTTTAAAAAATTAAAGGCTTTCCCTTTTTTAAATTCTTGGGGGGTCCCCTTTGAAATTTTTTACGTTTCCCTGCCCTTTAATTTTGTTTTGATATTTTTCTATAGAATTTTGTAGGCTTTGTTCTTCCTAGTGAAAAGGGGTCACCCCCTAAACTTTGATGTGTTCTATAAAAATTTTTTAACCCTTGTAGAGGTCCCCTTTTTAATTTTTGTTTTCCTTTTTAATAGGGAATTTTTTATTTTCATAAAATTGTATGAACTTCTATTAAACTTGTTTCCCCCTTGCCAAACCCCAAAAATTCGCTGTGGGTCTAAAGGGAGGGTTTTTTAGTTTTTAAATCCCTTTGGTATTAAAACGTGATTCAAAATAAAGCTTAATGTTTGTTTCCCCCCACCAGGTTTGGGTATTGGGGTCGGGTAAGGTATATAATTTTTTTTAAAAAAACCCCTCTTAAGGGTTTTGGAAAATTTGTAGTAGATGGGAAAAACAAAAAAGCAAGCACTCTATCACAGTGCTCCATCAAAAGTCACCGTCGTGTTCTGTTACCTTTTCTACCACTAATGTTTTTTGTTTAAAAGTTGGGTGGGTTTATTATATTGGTTTTTTTTATCTGTCAGGGGTATAGGTTTTGGGGTGTTTGGCCACAAAGTAGGAGGGGTGTTCACAAACCTTTTAACCATGCAGTCTGTTGATCATACCGTATAGTATCTGCCAGCCAGAAGAATATAACCATGACTTTACTAACGCTATTTGGTTTTGGCCATTATTAATGTTCTGAGTTTTGCAGAAAGTCTATTGTACCCAATGATTGACACTTTCATTGATGTAATGTACAGTACATACAGTACAGTATGCGTTTCCAAAGTTAAAAGTTTTATTTCTTTCTTAATCACCACCACATCTGCACTTGATTTATCCTGCTACCTTCATATTAATTTTCATTGCTACAAGCTGGCCCTGTAGGGGGTTTTTTTAAAATGATCTATAAAAAGAACGCTAAGACCTAAATAAATAGCAATTTGTCATTGCTCCTTTGGGATTTCGTTGTGTTTCCTTTTTAGTTTAAAAAAATTTTTGCGGGCCCTGTTTGGGTTTTTAATGAAAAAATTTGTTATTTCAGCTAATGTTGAAACCCCTGAAAATTTTCATTTCTGGTTAAATTTTTAAAATTTTAATGCACTTTTCCCCCCTTTAATAATCCCATTAATTCTTGAAATTTAAGTAAAAGTAAAATTTGATTTTTTTTAAAATGGTTTAGAATTTAAGCCCCGGGGGAAAATTCCCAAAATTTAAGTGATGCGCCCCGTCAAACAATGAATCGCCCGGGGGCAAAAAAACCCAGCTAAGATAATAGACAAGAATTATATCAGCTCAACAAAATATGTGTATCAATACCAAAAGAAAGGGGCACTTGAAGGGAAAAAAGTTTAACAATTTTTCAAGTACAAGGGTTTTGGCTTCTATCTCGGGGGTTATTTTATTTACCATTTGGGAAAATTTGGGGAAGGGTTTTTTAACAAACTCATCAACCCCGGAAACCCGTTTAAAAAAATAATTTTACTTTTGGTATAGTGAAAAAGGCCCAGCAGCCCTAAAATTGAAAGTTAAAGGGGGTTTTTTAAGGATTTTTGAAAAAAATCAAACTGTTTTGAACTGCTTGACAGTAAAAAATAATTTTAAAAAAACCCTTTTCCCTGCCACTGTTCCCGTATTTTTTGGGGCCTTTGTGTCCACACCAGTTAAATTTTTGAGTGAAGTCCCGTTGAAATGAAGCCCCTGAACCAAATTTTCTGGCCTTTGCAGTCACATGTCATACAAGAATCTGTGACCACTAAGGCCAGTAATTGGCTCACAGTCATATAAGCAATGATTGGGGTTTTTGCCAAGGGACTGGAGGGGGGCATTTGGGGTCCGGGGTTTTTGCAAAATTTTTTCTTTTTATTTTTAAAGCACTTGAGGGTTTCCCAAACCCTTTTTTAAAATTTAAAAAAAACTTTTTAATTTTCAATGATTAAATAAAAAATAGTAAATATAACATTGAGGAACATCCAAAATTACCATTATGGAACCATTATATGAAAGAGATCCCTAAAGATGTTTTTAACTTACCAGACATTTAGCCGTTACGACAAAAGACCCCTTTAAAGTTATGAAGGCTAATCTGGGTTTTGATGCCAACAGAATCCGCAACTACGGACCCCTGGTGGTCACATTCCCCTGGCCCCCGGGAAACAGGGGGCTAAATACACAAAGTCAGGGAGTGGGGGCAGTAATAAACCCCTCCTTGCTTCTCATGGAGGTCGGTAATGGCGTCGCTTCACTTGTATAGCTGCTCAGAAGTTTCAGATTGCCTGTGCAGAGTTAGATGACCACCGCCTAGATGTTTGTAGTCTATGTGTGGTCATCATTATGATAAAACAGGTTTAAAAACTCTTGTAATTTAAAGTAATAAACATTAAAAATATATACATTTTTTTAGGAAGCTTATATGATATTTATGCCACATGGTGAACTTAAAACTAAAAATTAAACCCGAAAAACAATGCTGCAATTGGGATTTTTTTTCATTCATCAAATTTTGGGGGGTTCCCAATGCACTAAATGATTTATTTATTTATTTTCAAAATTAAAAATATCGGGGGGAAAATTTCGCAAAACCCAAGGTAATGTCCATGGGGTTTCTTAAAAAATTAAATTGTCGTATGCCACACAGAAACATGACATACAGCAAGAGGAGGGAGAATAATTGCCTTTCTATGGGCCCAAGATGGGGGCAACAGCCTTTGCTAAAAAAAGAGGCAATTCCCAAAAAAAAGATGCATACCCCCCAAAGTCAAGTGGTTTATTTCTGTACCCTTTCAGCCTTTACCAAGCGCTGCATTAGAAGGAACTAAATGATTTGGGGGCCCACATGTATGAAAAATGTCCGGGTTTTAAAACTCACTTTGTTGCCCCTAAACCAATCGGGCTCCCCTCTCTTTTTTTCCGGGCACTATATAAATTTGAGAGGGGCGCTCGGGTTGGTTGCTATGGGCAACCCAAAATGAGTTTTTTTTACCTTGCGTTTTCATACATGTGGCCCTAGTGAGAAAATTTGTGTTTGTGATTGGCCAACCAAATGCATTTTGTGACCCTCTGTTGGGAAGGCTATTTGATTCAATATGCACATTTCATATTCACTTTCGGTGGTGTATTGCCACTCCTTTTTCTTCTGGTACGGCCCCTGGACATATTATTAATAGATTGAGTTGTTACAGGTAGTTTGTCTAGGGACTGCTAGTGAGGGGATTGTAGTTATTGTAGGGTTGCCCTTATTGGGGCTGTTACCCCACTAAGAGCCTACTAGGTGAGTGGCAGTTAGGGAAAGTATAGGTATTTGTACCTAGGCTTTCCCCTATATGTATATTTTATACCAGGGACAGCCCGTATTAGTAATGTTATTTTTGGGATTTTTTTTTTTTCTTTTTTCTCACTGTGTTCAAGTTATTTATTAATTATCTATATTAATTAAAAGTTATGTTTTAGATGGATAGGGCCTTCTGTATTTTTTGCATCCAAAAGACTGAGAAATGATCTCCAGTACAGTATATGATAAATTAAATGGTACCACTAAAATAAACAACATGTCCACAGATAACAAGCCCACATGTGGCTACAGTATGTCAATGATAAAATAAAATAGTAATGGAGAGAGAAAAAAAGGAAACACCACTACCAAAAGTGGAAAGAAGAACTCTCTCACGGACACAGGATAGGTTGTTTTGTGTTGTTTTCCTTTCAAAAGGGTTAGTAGTTCAGATGGAGCTACTTTGTATTACTGTTTATGGTGATACTTAGGGCGACATGTATGTGCCTATGCCTGCGGTACTTTGTAATACGCCTAAGATGCGCGGCGTTCTGGAGGCGTGTTGCACTACAACCGTACTATTCTACACATTTATGACTTAAGTATGGCAAAACCAGGCGCATTGCTGCTGGAACAGGTAGACCAATTTAAAAGGGGTTTACCTGAGCCAGAATTGTTGCTTTGCAACTAGAAAGCGATAAATCTATGACCCGCAGTAGAACAGGTTCATAGATTCAGGCGCATTCTATGCTACTAATGCGTGCAATGAAATTGGCACCTGGTAGACAATAATCATACATGTCGTCCTTAATGTTTTCAGCTAGATTCCCACTCCAACAACCTACATATTAAATACAACTTTGAAGCAAAGATGCCTATTGTAAATGTAAAGATCTGTGTGCTTTTTCCCATAGGATGAGTCTTGTTGTGAAGTTGTGTATTGCTTGCATTTGCTTTTGACTTATATGTGGGTGTTTTATCTATTTTTATCAATGATATTTTCACCACTAGTTGACAAGCTCCTTCAACCTTTTGTTATCATATACTTTTTAAACAAGGCAAATTCCAGGAAAATATAATGACCTACACAAATTAAAGTCACCTGGTTGCCTAGCGCTTACAGAATCAAGTCGAACATTTATGCTTTAATTCTAATTGATACATATATTATCTGTCTTTCTCTTTCTTTCATCTTCTCACTTTATGTCTTTACAGGTGGGACATTTTTTATATCAGATAATCAAAATGCAGGAGTCACATCGTGTTATAACTAACAATAAGCTATACAGTTTATAAATAAGTATTGGGAACACCCTGGGGCGATTTTCTAAGTAAAAATTTTCTAAAGGGGTTTTTGGCATGAAATTTCTCACCGATTCGGGAAAATTTATCCCAACCACACAGGCAAAGAAAAGGATTCCATAAATTAAGTTTTTGTAATAGAAAAACACAGGGGGAAAAAATATTGAACCCCTTCTGAAATTACAAAAGCTTTGTTGGTGAGACAAGATGCCTCCGTATGGGGAAACTGTCTTTCATGTCGGTTTGGGGTTTTGACCCCTTCTTCCATCAAACACTCTTGAAATCCAAAGGTTCTGGGGTTTTATACGAACTCTGAGCTTTAGTTCCTTCCATGGGTTTTTTCTATTGGATTAGGTCGGTGATTGGCTCGGCCTTTTTAGCACTTTATTTTTCCTCTAAAACCCAAATTGGGGGTTTCCTTTGGCCGTTTTTTTGGTTAAATGTCTTGCTAAAAATTCCACCCCTTTTATCTTCGTCTCCTGGTAAATGGGGGCAAATGTCTGGGTATTTTTGGTCCATTAATTTTTCCCTTTTTAAATTTAATAAATTTTGCCACGCCTATGCGAAAAACACCCCAACCTGATTTTTCCCACCTCCAAATTCCTGTTGGTATAGTGTTTATGGATGACATGTCTCTAAACATGTTGTGTGTTATGGCATCCAGAGAGTTCAAATCTGGTCTTATCTGACCAGACTTTCATCGCCCAGTATTTCACAGGCTTGTCTAAATGTTGTTGAGCAAACTTTAAACACACCTGAACATGCTTTTTGTTCAGAGTCTTGCGTGGTGAGCATGCATACAGTTAAGAAATCTTAACTGCCTTTGTGACTTAGTAACTTGTAAGCCTCGGTACAGGACTCCTCTTCATTTACCCATCTTCGTACAGCTTTCAACAACATGCAACATGCAACATCAGATCAGATATCAAACACAGAAATAAATCCAGACAACAAAGGCTAAGAACGCAAAAACAAGGTACATTCCCGTGTATGTCCTGTACAAATTGTAGCGCTATAATTAAAGGACCCTATTTTATGCATCCACTGCAGGGAACTAAAATCCAAATATATGGTTATCATACATGTAACAGCAGTAATGTAATCTATGCCCTAAAATGCCCCTGTGGTAAATCATATGTTGGACAAACGAGCCGCCAAGTGAGACAAAGAATAATAGAACATAAATCGGTTATACGCAATTTTTCAAGGAGAGCAGCACACGAAATTAGGCAAGGTGAGATAAGTAAATATGGCGAAACTATGGTTGCGCGTCACTTTAATGAACAGAGACACCAAGTCAGTGAATTAAGATGGTGCGTCTTGGAAGAGGTAATCGGAAATGAATGAGAGACTGGATCAGCGCTTCTCAAGAGAGAAGCGTATTGGATCCATAGATTGGAAACAATGGTCCCCAAAGGACTAAATGAGGTTTTTAGTTTGAGAAGTTATTTATAGAATGTTCTTGTTGTTTGTAGTAGTAAATAGTGTAGAGAACATATGTTGTTTCAATGGAGGATAATTTATGAATGAAGAGTCACATGACACACTACTTAAGCAGGATGTGAGGTAAACAGCGCATGCTTGAGAAAGGAATTAGTTTGTTCCGAAACGTCGCAAAGCTGTGTGTGTATCAGCTCCACTGGAGTCTCCCAGTCGTACCTGCGGACTTGTTAAGGAGTGGCGTTTATATCTAAGAAAGAAGGACTGTACAAGCCATGTACCTCCAGGTTTTTATTGTTATTGTATTTTTGACATGAGAAATATATAAAGTCTTTTGAATTATATACCATTTTGCCTCGATGTTGCATGTTGCATGTTGTTGAAAGCTGAGCATGCATACAGGCCATGAGGTTGAATGCATTACTTATTGTTTTCATTAAAACAATTGTACTTGCTGATTCTGGCAAGTGGTTCTTCTGATAATTCTTTTCAATCCTCTGTCTGAAATCGTGTGGACAGCAGCTGGTCATGGCCGGTTTATGGCCCCAGTTCTCACTGGAATCTTCAGCAGTTTAGAAATACATCTGTAATCGATGCTATCAGTATGTTTGGCAACAAAAAGGTTGTAAAGGTCTTTAGACAGCTCTCTAGTTCTACCCATCATGAGATGTTTCTTGTGTGGCACCTTAGTAATGAGATACCTTTTTATAGGCCAACAGTTGAACCAGCTGATATTATTTTTCACTCAGTGTCATGGTTTCTTTCTAATTACTGAAAGATTTAAGTTTGTGTCATGACTTTCTATGTCTTTTTGTTCTTCTCTTTCTTCATGTGTTCAATACTTTTTTCCTGTGTCATTTGTCATTGTTACACATAATTTATGGATATCTATGATTTGATTTATTTGCCTGTGTGAATTTAATGGGTTGTTACTAACATCTGGTGAGAATTTAATGTCAATAACAACTTTAGAAATATATTTACTTAGAAAATTGGTGACATGTTCAATACTTATTTCATCTACGGTACATAATACAAATAAATGTTAAGTAACTGCAAGCACTTTGCATAACTCTTGACTTTTGTGTTGGAAAATTTTGGGCCTTAACTGCTTCACATTGGGGACAATGA